>JACGDI010005073.1:689699-776188 GCA_014898725.1 Jacaranda copaia
ACAAATTCAGAAAATAATATACACAGAAATATATTTTCTCCCTCCCTCTTTCACTTCTTATCATTATACTAAACGGATCATCTAATCAATTTGTACTAAAATCAAACAACCATCACGAAGCGAAAAGTATAATTTTATATCACAATAAAAATTTGACATATAATACTCATGACAATTTAATATAATACATATTGTCCAATATATAAACCAAATCCTAACTAAAATATAAATTTACAAAATAATGCTAAAAATATTATTTTACTCAATACAAAAACTTATACTAAATTCAAATGCCTTGATATATCCAAGTTTGTAATATTAAAATAAAAATAAAATTAGAATAATGAAAAATAGAAACATAAACTAAACCAACATACAATTCAATATAATAATCCAAAATATAAATCCAATACATAAACAAAACTTAATTGAGCGCGTAACACATAAATTATAAAATCAATATAATTCAATATAGAACTAATTATAAACCAACATATAATTTAATATAAATCCAACTCATAACTCAAATCTTAATTGAACATAACAATTCACAAAATATAAATATTAAACTATGATCCAATACATAATTTGCTAAATAATAAGAAAATTACCTTGCTGAATTTGAAATAACCAACATGTCCAAATAATGAAAAAAATAAATTAGTAAAAAAATTTAAAAAGAATGAATAAAAAAAATGCCGCCTTTGAGACGAAGGCAGCTACCTCAACGCTGCTACAGGCTGACTGCCTCACGAGGCCAGCCTTCTGGCCGCACGTACTTGCACAGAGACTGGATTTGGCCTCTGTGTGGGGTCGACAAGTTGGCCTTCTCTACGAGGTCGGCCTACTGATTGTGCTAGTAGGCCGGTCTCGCAGAGAAGGCCAACCTACCGGCCTCGCGTAGAGGCCGGCAGTTGCCACGGGCCGCGTAGTCGTGCGACTACGAGGCTAGTAGTAGTTGCGGCTTTGCGAGTTTGGTAGCTACTGCTAGCCTCACATGGCCGGTAGCCTTCATCGGCAGTCAGGCTGCTGGCTGGTTAAAGTTAAATGAAGAGAAAAAAAGGAGAAGGAAACCAGGAAGAGGAAAGGAGGGAAGGAGGATGAAGCCGAAAGGAAGAAAACTTACCTAATGGATGAGAAGTGGGAGATGCTTACGGTTTATGCAAGATAATTTTTTATTTAATTTATATTATTTAATTTTTAGATTTTAAATTTTGCATTTTTAAAACTCAAATTTTAGTTTCAAAGTTTACTTATTATATATAATTTTTAACATTATATATATTTTAATAATGGATAATTTTTTAAGATTATATTATATTATGGAGAATACTTTTATTTTATATTGAATTTTTTAATATTCATGAATTTCTTTAAAATATTATATATTGATGTAATTATTGATAATTAAGTTCATAATTTTCAGATAAATTAATAATGATGTATTCTTAAAATTAGTTATTAAAAATCAGATAAAGGTTATGAAATATTATTAAATATATTTTGAATTTTGAAAATAGAAATAAGATACAATCACATCGATTAGAGACAAATAAAAAATAATTTATTTCTACTAAAAAAAGGATTTTGAAAATCTATAAATTTTTAACTGAAATAAAATATTAAATTTAACCAATGGAAATTTTTTAATTGAATTAAAGTACTCGAAATTTTAAGAATTTGACACTTGGTGAAAATTACCCAATTAGAATCAAAATTGCATAATTAAATAAGTACAAAACTATGTTATATATAATAGTATTAGCATTATTCCCGTGCTACGCATGGATTATTTAAAGCTACTATATATTAATGTAATTTTTGAATTATAAATATAATTAAAAATAATGATATAAAACTAAAAATGCTGCACAAAATAGTCAAGCAATGAGCAAGATTATATATTACTCCAAAAAATACTCGGTAAAATTAAATTTAAAGCTTTTAAATTTAATATTTAAAAGTTTGAAATATATAAAGACATCCCATATACATGATGTCATAAAAAAGTAAATTTCAAGATTATTTAGTAAGAAGGTAAAAAAATTCAAAACTTCCAAAAATAAAACTCTATAAATATGATTGTATACTTTATTAAAAAGAAAAAAATATTATGCAACCAAAAACTAACAGGTAGTTACATTAAAAAATAAAAATACTTTAAGATTACTTAAAACTTAAAGACGATGAATATATACTAAGTTAAAATTTGAAATATAAATTAAATAATATTATCCAATTATGGTCAAGTACTATTATGTTGTACATAATAGTATGGATGCCATTAAATTTTATATTCAAAAAGCAAAATATTTATATATATTAAGTTACATTTTTAATTGTAAATTAATGTAATTAATAATAATCATACAATTTACCATTGCAAAGTCACACTTGCACCTTATAAATTTATATATTATTATTTTAATTAGTTTTCCTCACAATTTTCACCCATAACACACAAATAACATTTTTATCAACTTATCAATCAAAAAAGATTCAACTAATGAAAATAAACTTATCAATTCACATGATATTATATAAAAAAATAAAAAATTTCTTTCCTTTGTGCACATAACAGGAAATGGATAAGTCAAGTGCTAATATATTTTATAGAAAAATATATAGTATTTCTTCATTCATTTGATAAAAAAATTGAAACAATTTCAACAGCTTAATAAAATTATAATATTTTAAAATATTTCATAGCATCACATTATTTAAGTATTGGTCAAAATTATGCATTTTCATGGTCAAACATTGTTATGTTATATATAATAGTATGGTATCATTAAATTTTGTATTGAAAAAATCTAAATAATTGTATATAATAAGTTAAATTATTCATTCTTAATTAGTCTAATTAATAATTGTCATAAAAAATTGACAGTGTGATATAACACTTGAGATAATGCTATTCTTACTTATTAATCAAGTATACAATTTATAAATTTATATGTTAGTATCTTAATTAATTTCACTTATTCTTTTTACCACACATAAATCATATCTTCATGAAATGTGTCCCAATATTATTATTACTTTCATTTTTTACATTAATTAATTTATAACATTATTAATTATAGAATATATGTTATAAAACATTTACTAAAATAAAATTTATATTTTTAATATATTTAATTATTTTATAGTAATTAATCCTTGTTTTATAATAATAAATACTATATATAGTGGTGTAAAAATAATTAATTATTGAACATAAAAAATTTATGAAAAATTTATCGAATTATAAACTGTGAATTGGAGCTAGATAACACAGATTTTGCAGATACTTGAAATCACTACTTAAGTAGTGTTGGAGATAAAAGAGAATTGGAGCTAGATAATTAATTAATTTTTGATAACAGAGACTTTTGTATTAAAAATAAATAAAGAATAATTTATTCTAATTAAGAAAATAATTAATTTTACTAATTTAGAAATTTTTAAATGTAGTAAATAATATTAAAATTTAATAACCAATATATAATGGCATGTGCTCACTGCGCATGGTCGGCGAGTTGTCTTGTTGACGGCAGCAACTTTGCATGTGAAAGAAAAAGAAAATGAAAAAGGAGAGGGGGAAATATTACCTTGAGGAGGGAGTGGAAGGGAAAAAAAGAAAAAAAAAAAGAATTTCATTTTTATGATGAAAAATCTGTCGCAAAATTCACAATTAATAATGGATTATTTTTACTTTTGTAATAGAAAAAAAAAAAGAATTGCTTTTTTATTAATCCATCGCAATATTTTTTTAAAAATTATATTTTTATTTTTGTAATAGAAAAAATCGGTCGCAAATGGATTCGTTCCATCACAAATGCTCTAGGCGATACTGCTTAGATCCATTGCAAAATGTTATTATCTTTTTTTTTTTAATTTTTTTACAATGGATTTTTTCCGTTGCAAAAAGGGAAAGTTGAATTATTCAATTTTTTTCACTTTGCGATGAATTTTTTTGCGACAAAAAATTCATTGCAAATTGTAATGGAGGCTTTTTTGTCGCAAAATATGGCTGTAATTTTCAGTTTTTTTAGTAGTATGATCGGCCTAAAGTTATAGATCTTGATAGGAAAGAAGTAGCATAAAGTAACAAATGGGAGAGCAAAAGCCAAGTATACAAGGAGGGGCGGCGACTTACCCGACTAACATGACCAAGTATTGATCACTTATTTTTGCTCATCTCCCAAGGCCAATTGAATGAATGAACCACCAGAAATGTTACACCTCAAAATTTTACGATTTATAGAATTTAAATTTTATTATTTTTGATTTAGTGAGATTTAAGTATTTCTTATATTATTATTATTTTATTTAAAATTTTAGGGTTAAATTGTAATTTTTGAAAAACTTAATTGAACAAAAATATATAATTTAGGGGCTTGCATGAAACCCCTCTAGTCAACTAGGTTCAAGACATTTTTTTCATTAACTAAAAGACTCAATTGAATAATTTACTAAATTAAGGGTTAAATGTCAATTCTTCCAAATTGAATATTATTGAAAAAAAAAAGAAGAAAGAAAATTTGCAAGAAGTGAAGACGTGTCTTCACTTAACCATTTCATTCTCCACCTCACCATTTCTTCATCTTCACTACCTTCACAATTTCATTCACCAACACTAGCAGCCACTCCTAGTGAATTTCTTCACTACCCAACAACACCAACTACCCTCCTCACCCTCAGCAACACCACCAAGCTCAACTGAAAAGCTTTCCGGCGAACCACCAAAAGAGTGGCCAAGAGTAACTCACAGTGGGTGATGGGTTTATATTTTTCCGGTAACTAACGGTAGTTTTGAAGTTATGGTTTGATAGACCTGAGTGAAAGAAACATAGTGGTGATCTTGCTTAAGTGATTGGAGCAGCGGCGATAGTGGAAATAGCCATTACAAGCGTGACGGTGAGAAGTAAAAACTGAAACTTTTTGGCTACGGTTGAAGGCCTTTTTGACATCGAATTTGAAAACTAAAAGCACCATCGGACTCCCGAGGAAGAAAAGAAGCAAATGGTGGTGGTCTTGATGTTTTTCGGCAATGGCGACCTACGGCCAATGGCGGCAATTAGGGGTAAAAAACTCTTGCTCATAGCGGTGGTCATGGTGATGTGATCGGTTTATGATTTTGAGGTCCTCATTGCGTGTTTTTAGGTAAAACTTCGATTAATTGATTTCTAATTTAATTTGAGTAAATTGTTAGGCTAACCTATAATGTAAATACTAGTTAATTGAACTAAAATTTTGATTTGGGACCAAGAATTGAGACATGTATGGATGAGATACAGATGAATGAACTTAAGGTTATATTCTTATTTGGTTGAGTTTGATCGAATGGGAATAATTAATCAAGAAAAACCTTAGATTTATGATTTGGGGTAATTGGCATTAATATTGATTTGAGACTCATATTAAGTTGAGATTTGATATAGGATTTGTTATGCCAAGAGGGAATTTATAATATCAAATACATGAATCACTTGAAACCGTAAAATTGGTGTAAATGGATAAATCTAAGTGATTTTAGACTATTGAATGATATTGTTATAATTGTTAAGAAATATTGGAATTGGATAAGATTTTGATTATAAGGATATTTTCATTAGGTGATGAGGGTGTAGACCTAGTGGATCAGTAGACCGCAATTGGTACTTAATTGTACTAAGGTCACAAGAGGTGAGAGTCTACCACGTTGGTATTTGACTTGATTATAGCACATTCATTAATTGTTGAACCCCTGTGAGGGTTTCTCCCACTTTGGGTTATTACTTTGCATAAGTTTACTCGTTATTTGTTGAAAACCCTGTTAGGGATTCCACTAATCTAGCATCTCTTGTACTTATCATTTCATTAGTAAACCCCTGTAAGGGTTGGTATTAACTTGATTGCCATACTCTATTAGTTATTGTTTCCCTTGTGAGGAATCTACTGATTGGTTCTTACTTGTATGCTTTATCGCATGAAATCGTTGAATCTATTAGGTTTTGCTGACTTGATGTTTGATCAAATTATTGTTATCATTGTTAATAATCGGACCCTATGAGGTTCTCATGATTGGAAATTACTTGATAATTTATCGTCTTTTATTGAAAGTGTTTATTTTAAATCAGACCTTGTGAGGTTCTCTTGATTTGAAATGACTTGTTATTTTATTATTTTTACTGAAAAATGATTGTTTTAAATCAAACTCTGTGAAGTTCTCCGAGTTTGCAAATCTTATTTGATATTCAACTATTATCTAGTGGCATTATATTTTACTAACCCATGGAAGTTGAGGGTGGATACTAACCCATAGGAAGTTATAGGTGGATACTAACCCATGGGAAGACATGGGCAAATATCACCTGGAGGGATGCCATGGGGGGAATTAGGCCCAGAGGTTAGGTCCAGAAAAAAACTGTGTAGAATAGACCGACAGACATAAGTCTTTCTGGCTAGTACCCACCTATAATCTTAGCTTACAGGTAGCTGAAAACAACAAACTATGAGTGTAAGGATTTGGCATACAGTTAACTATGCCATAAATAAGTTATTACCCACTAAGCTGAGTGCTTGAACAAAACGGAATGATAAACAGCTTACCAAAAATTGATTTCATGTTAACTATGAATACATTGTTGATTTCACTAAACGTTTTGTCGTTATCATGCTATTTATTGAAAATTGTACTTCATAAACCTTTCTTTAGATATTACACTGTTCATTTCCCTCACTGAGTCCTTAAGACTCACCCTCCTTGTTATTCTTTATTTTCTCAGACAATGTTGAGTGAAAAATGTGGATTCCTAGCCCGAGCTGAAGGGAACTTGTTTTGTATTAAATCAAGTGGTATATGGGTTTACGGGTTTCCTCAGAATGTTATGTTTTAAATTTAGAGATATTTTGATATGTCAGATCTAAATTGATGAGGTATTGAAATTTGTTAAGTTGATTAAATATTGGCAGTATATACCTATTTTGATGAATGATGTGTCATTCCTAATGTTATGTACATAGTACTCTTGATGTGGTTATTTAAGTTGACAGATGCTGTTATCTTTGATAATTTTTGGAAAAATTTTCTGATGGGCCTATTAATTGTAATGACTTTTATTAATCTTTTGGGAATGACATGAATTATTTTACTTTAAATTGAATTGTACTTTAAGATTGAACTAAGTGACATCTCAACTTAGGTGTTGTCTTGAGAGGAGGTGCCACAGAGGTGGTATCTAAGCTTAGGTTTAGCAATGACCTAGGCATGTGGGAATTGAGGTGATTATAACGAATCTGTAGGATGTAAGGGATTATACCTAGACTGAGAAGAGAACATTTGGTTAGCTAGTATAAGATAGGAAGTCTTTCTTTGGTCAAGAAGGGATTTTGCATGAGATTTCATTGATAATGAATGTTTTTATTTAGACTTTTACTGCTTTGACTTCCATTGGGATAAACTTGGTTTAGGTTGCTAAATACCCTATAATTATATCTAAAAGATCAAGATCTTGATGTTAACTTTAGATGTCATTATATATTTTGATAGAAGTAAGTTAAGAAAGAATTAAAGTCGACTTAGAGAAAACTATGGCATCCCGTGAAGGGTCTTATATACCTTACCCAACTCTAACAGGTCAGCTGGGAAGAGGGAGATTGCCTAGTCCACGAGCTATTGCATAATGTGTCCTAAGGCAGAGAGCATCAATTGAGCATCCAATCTTACAAGAGGAATAGATTTCACAGACCCCTCGCTCAATTATCTAGGTGTGGGCTAACCAACAGAGCCCATATTTTTGATGTGGTAACAATTTATGCAGTTTTGCCAGTAGCAGGGATAGGATCATTGAGCACAGAATGTTGAAGAGCCTATGGAAGATTGAGCTTTAGATCGATTCCTCCGGCTACAACTCCCAAATTTCCTAGGGGAGCTTGATGGTAGAAAAACTGAGATATAGGTTAAGAGCTTGGAAAAGATATTTGGAATTTTGCAATATCCAGATGAGCAGAAGATCCAATATGCCACATTCTTATTGGATGGTCTTGCTCATGATTGGTGGAAAATGATAGGTCATAGAGAGAACTCATTGAACATGGGAAAACTCCACTCAGGTGTTTATGGAAAAATATATGTTAGAAGTGATCAAGTATGCTAGGGAAAAGGAATTTATGGAATTGATCCAAGGGACATCCATAGTCAGCCAGTATGAAGCTATATTTACTTGATTGATTTGGTATACACCTCACATACTAGCAGATAAGACACGGCAAGTTTGTAAGTTTGTGGAAGGGTTATGACCCGAACTTAGATGGGGCCTTCTCTCTTGTGATCTTTTAAGTTACAATCGTGCAGTGAGCAAAACACTAGAGGTAGAATCAGATCTGTGGGAGATTAAAAAGATTAAGGAGAAAAGATGAAAGGAGAGGTTGCCACTAGGTGGGATGGGCAACTTTGGAAAGAAGAAACTAAAGTTACAGATTAGCGGAGCTTTAAATCTAGCATCGCAGGCATGTGGGTTTTGTGGGAAACTAGGTCATGATGAATCTGAATGCTGGATAAAGCAAGGTAGATGTGTAGTTTGTGGCAGTGGTCAACACCTATTCAAGGATTACCCAAATCGAAGAAGGCCAGCCCTTGTAGAAAAAGGGAAACAAATTACAGAATTTAGTGGAAAATTGAAAGTTCAAGCACGAGCATATGCTCTCATTGGAGTAGATATGCCCGATCCCTCTGATGTGGTTGAAGGTATGATTTTTATTTCTAGAATTAATGGAAATACCTTGTATGATCTCGGAGCTTCATATTCTTTCATATCTACAAAAATGTCTGAAAATTAAATATGCAACGTAAAGTTATGGCACATCATATAGAAGTTCAAACAACCTTAGGAATAGGATTAATGATGGATGCAGTCTATCGAGATTGCTTGATTTTGATTGGGGATACGGTGTCTTTAGCTGATTTTATACAAATGCTTATACAAGGATATGATTTGATCGTTGGTATAGATTAGCGGTATAAAAATTAGGCACAGGAAAACTATTATACCAAGTGCCTCACTTTCAGGGACAAGATATCAGTACCTATATGCCATCCCACAAATGATACCTCCACGGTACCTATATATCTATAATAGAAGCCAAGAAGATTTTGAGGAAATATGGGCAAGGATTCTTGGCGTACTTTATTAACAAGCCTAGAGATACAATTAAGATTGAGGAGATGGAAGTGGTAGTTGAGTACCTGAAAGTATTTCTGGAAGAATTAAACTCGTTACCCCTAAATACTTAATGGTACTGTAAAGCTTAAAGAATTTGTAATTCACACTCTCCTTAGGACCACATCTTTTTCTAAGACCTCTTAATGAATAGTACTACAAAGCTTAAAGAACTGGAGAATCAACTCCAAGAATTATTGGCAAAGAGGTTTATTAGACCGATCATGTTCCCTTGGGGAGACCTAATACTATTTTTTCAAAAAAGAAAGATAGTTCTCTATGGATGTGCATCGATTATCAAGAATTAAACAAGGTCATGTTCAAGAATAAGTAGCCCTACCAAATGTGGAGGAGTTATTTGATCTACTATAAGGGTTAAGAATCTTTTCGAAGCTAGATTTGAGATAGGGGTATTATCAATTGAAGATTAGGGAGGAAGATATTCCTAAGACAATTTTCAATTCTCAGTATGGTTATTTTAAACTTGTGGTGATGCCCTTTGGATTGATAAATGTGCCAGCCACATTTATTGACTTAATGTATCGAATTTTTAGAACTTATCTAGACTAGTTCATAGTCATCTTTATCGATAACATTTTGGTATTTTCCAAATCTAGAGAAGAACACGCTAAGCACTTGCACTTAGTTCTTAAAACTCTGAAGGAGCATCAATTTTACACCAAATTTAGCAAGTGCGAGTTCTGGATAGAACAAGTGGCATCTTTGGGATATGTCATATCTTAATATTTTATAATGGTTGATTCCTCTGAGGCAATATACAACTGGGAAAAGACCTAAAATTGTAACAAAAGTTTGTAGTTTCTTGGGACTTGCTGGCTATTACTGAAGATTTGTACAAAACTTTTATAACATAGATGCCCTGTTGACTAAATTAACCAAGAAAGATTAGCCATTTAACTAGAGTGATTATGTGAGCAAAGTTTTTAGGAATTGAAGAATAGATTGACCACTGCTCCAATTTTGGCTCTTCTAAAGGGATTGGAAAGATTTATCATGTACACCAACATTTCAAAAGGAGGTTTTGATATGTGTTGATACAGAAAAAATGAGTTAACACCTATGTGTCTAGAAAACAAAAAACCACATGAAGAGAATTACCCAACTCATGATTTGGAGTTGGTGGCAATAATTTTTGCCTTGACCAAATGGAGGCATTATCTTTCTAGAGTTACATTTGAGGTATACACTGATCATAAGAGCCTAAAGTATTTACACTCTCAAAAGGACTTGAATATGCGACAACAAAGGTGGATGGAGTTTCTAGAAGACTACAACTTCTCTATTATTTGCCACCTGGGAAAGGCAAATACAGTGGCAGATGCATTAAGTTAAAAGGCCAAAATAGCCAATATGCTGAAAAGAGAAGCATTAGAAAGTCCAAGAGCAGAAGTGGTGATCAAAATGAAATAATGAGATTAGATTTGAATCTCTCTTTGATCGAGTTTGCTTATAATAATAGCTATCAGTCTATTATTCAAATGACACTGTACGAAGTCTTGTATGGTAGGAAATGCCGATCACCAATACATTGGGACTTAGAGGAATATTGAGGCAGCACCAATAAGTTACCGAATACTGTAAGACCTAAGCTAATTTAGGAAACTATCAAAAAGGTACAGGTGATTAAGTAGAGGATGAAAGCAGCTTAGGATAGACAAAATGGTTACGCAGATATGTGCAAAAAAGATTTAGAATTCAAAGTTAATGATAGGGTATTTTTCAAGGTATCCATGAAGAAAGAGATTAGAAGAATTGGTAAGGGGGAAAGCTCGGTCCAAGATATGTTAGTCCGTAAGAGATATGTGAAAGGATTAGGCCGGTAGCTTATCGTATTATGTTACCCTAAGAATTGGTGGGGATACATGACATCTTTTATGTATCACAACTTCGAAAGTATTACCCTGATCCTTCTTACATCATTCACTTGAGCGCATGTAGTTGAAGAGTGATTTGACATATGAAAAATAGCCAGTATGTATCCAAGACCGACAATTCCAAGAACTTAGGAATCAAAAGATTTTCAAGTGAAAGTATTACGGCACAACCACAATGTGGAAGAAGTAATATAGGAGCAAGAAGATCTCGTGCGCCAATAATACCCTGAACTTTTTCAATATTTAAGAAAGAATCTAGGGGCCAAATTCTCTTGAGAGGGGGAGGTTTGTAACACCCCAAAATTTTACAATTTATAGAACTTAAATTTTATTATTTTTGATCTAGTGAGATTCCTTATATTATTATTATATTATTTAAAATTTTGAGGCCAAGTTGCGATTTTCAAAAAAAATTAATTGAATAAAAATATATAATTTAGGGGCTTGCATGAAACCCCGCTAGTCAACTAGGGTCAAGATATTATTTTCATTAACTAAAAGACTCAATCGAACTATTTACTAAATTAAGGGTTAAATGTAAATTCTTACAAATTAAATTTTATTTAAAAAAAAGAAGAAAGAAAATTTGCATGAAGTGAAGACATGTCTTCACTTCACTATTTCATTCACCACCTCACCATTTCTTCATCATCACCATCTTCACGATTTCATTCACCAACACTGGTAGCCACTCCTGGTGATTTTCTCCACCACCTAACAACACCAATTATCTTTCTCACCCTTAACAACACCACTAGGCTCGATTGAAAAGCTTTCTGACAAACCAACAAAAGAGTGGCTGAGAGTAACTCATAGTGGGCAATGGGTTTTTGCTTTTTTGGCAACCAATAGTGGTTTTGAAGCTATAGTTCGATATAACAGAGTGAAGGGAACACAGTGGTGATCTTGCATGAGTGATCGGAGCAGCGATGGTAGTAGAAATTGTTACAGGCACGGTAGTGAGAAGTAAAAATTAAAAATTTTAGGCTACGATTTAGGGCATTCCCGACCTCAAATTTGAAAACTAAAAGTACCGTCGGACTCAATAGGGAGAAAGAAAATGAATGGTGGTGGTCTTGATATTTTTTGGCAATGGCGGCTAACGGCCAGTGGCGGCGATTGGGGATCAAAAACTTCTACTCGTCGCAGTGGTTGTGGTGGTGCGATTAGTTTATGATTTTGAGGTCCCGATTACGTGTTTTTTGGTAAAACTTTGATTAATTGATTCCTGATTTAATTTGAGTAAATTATTAGGCTAACCTATAATGTAAATACTAGTTAATTGAACCAAAATTTTGATTTGGGACCAAGAATTAAGACATACATGGATGAGATATGGATGAATAAACTTGGGGTTATATTTTTATTTGGTTGAGTTTGATGGAATGGGAATAATTGATCAAGAAAAACCTTAGATTTATGATTTGGGGTAATTAGCATTAATATTGATTTGTGACACATTGGTATTAAGTTGAGATTCGATATAAGATTTATTATGCCAATAGGGAATTTATAATATTGAATACTTAAATCACTTAAAACCTTAAAACTAGCATAAATGGATAAATCTAAGTGATTTTAGACTATTAAATGACATTATTATAATTTTTAAGGAATATTAAAGTTGGATAAGATTCTGATTATAAGGATATTTTGATCAGGTGATGAGGCTGTAGACCCAATAGATCAGTAGACCGCAAGTGGTACTTAATGGTACTGAGGTCAGAAAAGGTGAGTGTCTACCGCTCTAGTATTTGACTTGATTACAGCACATTCATTAATTGTTGAAGCCCTGTGAGGGTTTCTCCCACTTTGGGTTATTACTTTACATGAGCTTGCTCATTATTTGTTGAAAACCCTATTGGGGATTCTACTAATCTGGCATCTCTTGTACTTATTGTTTCATTGGTAAACCCTTGTGAGGGTTGGTATTGACTTGATTGCCATACTCTATTAGTTATTGTTTCCCTTGTGAGGAATCTACTGATTGGTTCTTGCTTGTATGCTTTATCTCATGAAATCGTTGTATTTCTTAGGTTCTATTGACTTGACGTTTGATCAAATTATTATAATTGTTGTTAATAATCAAACCCTATGAGATTCTCACGATTGGAAATTACTTGATAATTTATTATCTTTTATTGAAAATGTTTATTTTAAATTGGACCCTGTGAGGTTCTCTTGATTTGCAATTACTTGATATTTTACCATTTTTATTGGCAAATAATTGTTTTAAATCTAACTATGTGAAGTTCTCCAAGTTTGGAAATCTTATTTGATATTGAACTGTCATCTTGTGGCATTATATTTCACTAACCCATGGAAGTCATGGGTGGATACTAACTCATGGAAAGACATGGGCAAATTACTAATCCATGGGATGCCATGGGCGGATATTACTTGGAAGGATGCCACGGGGGGAATTGGGCCTAGGGGCTAGGTCTAGAAAATGACTGTGTGGAATAAACCAGCGGACGCAAGTGTTTTTGGCTAGTACCCACCTATAATTCTAGCTTACAGGTAGCTAGAAACAGCAAACTGTGAGTGTGGGGATTTTGCATGCAGTTGACCATGCCATAAACAAGTTATTACTCGCCAATCTGAGTGCTTGACCAAAACAGAATCACAAATAGCTTACCAATAATTGGTTTCATGTTAACTATGTATACATTGTTGATTTCACTGAACTTCTTATTATTTTCAAGTTGTTTATTGAAAATTGTACTTCATAAACCTTTCTTTAGATATTATACTGTTCATTTACCTTACTGAGTCCTTAAGACTCACTTTCGTTGTTATACCCTATTTTCTCATATAGGGTTGAATGAAAAATATGGATTCTTGGCTTGAGCTGGAGGGAACATGTTTTGTATTAAATCAAGTGGAATATGGGTTTATGAGTTTCCTTGGAATGTTATGTTTTAAATTTAGAGATATTTTGTTATGTCAGATCTAAACCGATGAGGAATTGAAATATGTTAAGTTGGATTAAATATTGGTAGTATGTACCTATTTTGATGAATGATGTGGGATTCCTGATGTTAAGTACCCAGTACTCTTGATGTGGTTACTTAAGTTGACGGCTGCTGTTATCTTTGATAATTTTTGGAAATTTTTTCTGACAGGCCTATTGACTATAATAACTTTTATTGATCTTTTGGGGATGATATAAATTATTTTACTTTAAGTTGAATTGTACTTTAAGACTAAACTAAGTGACACCTCAACTTGGGTGCTATCCCGAGAGGAGGTGCCACAAGAAAATTTCAAATTCTAACATCCCACCAAATGTAGTTAAATCTATTAACTAGATCGAAAGAGAGTGTAGCAAAAGGATCCATATAACAAAGTAAAAATAGCTAAATGAAAATTTGACTACACTTCATACAAAGATCAAATTATTCTCTTAAGATGAATTTGGATGAGGATAAATACCTTGATCACATAAAATCCAAGGTAGGAAGGAAGCTTAGGATGAACTCTTCAAAACTGTGTCCTATAGGCGTAGTAGAAATTTGGCAACATTTTTCCTAGCAAATCAACTCTAATTAAGCTGAAATTTGGATAGAAACGCCCCAACACCTTTGAGGATATCTAGTAAAAATATCAACAAAAACCAAAAATTGGCGAGTGCTCCTAAATCGCCTCTAAGCAATCTAGACTGTAGTGGATCTACAAGAGCTTAGCTTCCCAAGTGTGAAGCCTCTAATGAAATGATACACACACCCAAGGCAAGCCCAATCAACCTCTAGTAAGCTAGAACACCAAAGGATGAAGAAATGATGAAGGCTAAAAGGTGGAGGGAAGGTGAAGAAATGTGTGAAATTTCAACACATGAGGGGATCATGCTTTTGGAGGGAAAAAAGAATCAAGCATGAATGTCTTGCAAGTGACCACCTACCCCTCGATATATAGATGAAGATGAGTGATGCAAGTTGGCATCACACCTTCCATGAGATAGGGTGCCAACTAAGCAAGGCCATTTGCATGTGAAATGTGAATTTTACTTGTATTTAAATTTCATTCGAAGTCTTCATTTCATCTCATGAAATGTCCTCCAAATTAATTCTAAATGCACCTCGGATGAACTCTTTCATTTGAATTTCCCTCCAAAATTAATTCCTCATATTAATTAAATTAACTCAATTTAATTAGTTGGTTTTGACTAAACTCCTTGAGTTAACCAACTTAACTCCTTAAGCTAAAAGGTGTTAACTTAACCCCTTAAGTTAATTATCATATGGCACCAATTAAATGAACTCCTTAATTCAATTGGTCTAATTTAACCCCTTAAATTATTTTGATCAATTTAGTAATTAAATCAATCAAGCTAAAAAGACCAAGAATAAGCCAATTGTTTCCTTCATAAAATAGGTCACTAGGAGTTTTTTAACTATTAGAAAATTTTCTTCGTCAAATAAAACTTTCTTTAGACTTTTGTGTGACACATTAGGTTCTCTCATTCATTAGACATGGGTTCACAACTTTTGTGATATTTAGAATATCAAAATATTCACATTAGTTTAAACTCTTTTAAACTTATAACTCAATTCAATTAATCTCTATTTATTGATGAGTATCTAATCTCCATGGCCAATGTCCAACTTCAAGCCTATGGAGCTCAACTAATTGGTCTAAATGAATATGCTCTTGGTGAATCATTCTAGCTCTATGCTTACCATACAAATACAATCCTTCCATCTCCTATCTCCCAAAAGAGGCCTAGGGCAAGCTTTTTGCCAGCTCACTAATAGCCTCGATAATTATATTCCTATTCCCAATGTTCAATTTTCCTTTATGAACCCATCCTTGGAAAACTCCTTTTTCAAATTGTCATATTATCTTGCGTAAGAATTTTTTGGAATTGATTATTAAAGAATACATAGGAGATATACTCACCCTTCACAATGATAAGGAGATGGATCTCATTTTGGATCTCACAAACCTCTATATCTAAGTATCTCATACTCAATCTAACCCGAATAACCCGCAAACTAGTCAAGTAAGAGTCAAATCTTGAAGACCTAAACACAAGGTTACTATGATCCTTAGGTCTAAGGGCTAATTATATACACTAGCATAAGGTGGAGAACTTACCATAATCGACTTGCCACTACAACTATCTAATGGATTCTTCGAGCAAGCCTTCAATGAACTTATTCTCTAACAAACACCTACTAACATACACCCAAAATAGATTGCTCATGAAATGGAATAATATCCAACTCTTTAAATTTATGCATCATTAGTGCAAACTTATCGAAATCTTAGATGTCCTATCTCATAAGATTGTAGGACTTGAAATATTTTAAGATTACGACTATGTAAGACTTGTTTCATGATCACCACCCAGTGTGTGACCAAGTCTTATAGTCATGTACGATCTAAGGGCTTCAATCAAATGCTAGTGAAAAAAAAAGCATAAAGATAAAGATGGCCATTGAAAAATAAATATCATTCAACCAAGATTTTCTTACAAGTGAAATAGTTTACATGCCAATCTAATTAGTTGTGGGGTACTATTCCAACAATCTTTTACTTGCTGTAAAACCAATTCCCCATAGTCTTAAGATCTATCTTCTTAAGATGTCCTTTAAAGACCTCTTATGTTCAGAGTTTTGTTAGTAAATCTGCTATATTCTTTTATGAGGCTACTCTCTCCACTTGGATATCACCTCTATCAATAATCTCATAGATCAAATGATATCACCTCAAATTGTGCTTGGATTACTGATGAAATCTTGGTTCTTTAGTTTATGCAACCATTCTATTGTTATCATAGAAGACAACTATAGGCTTAGTAATGCTATGCACTACTTCCATCTCTTAGATGAAGTTTTTTATCCGAACACCTTATTTTGCAGATTCTGAAGTAGCAATATATTTCACTTCTGTGGTAGAATTGATTGTGGTGTCTTTTTGGGAACTTTTTCACCTTACCATGTCGCCATTGAGGTAAAATATAAATATAGAAGTGGATTTTAGGTCATCTAAATTGGATTGGAAACTAAAATTCAAAAACCCCTCGAGTTTCAATTCTCTATCACCGTATACCAAAAATAAATCCTTAGTCCTTCTTAAGTACTTAAAGATTGCTTTAATGGCTTTTCAGTGACACTTATCTAGGTCTGATTGAAAGTGGCTTGCAACATTTAAAGCATATGTTATATCTGGCCTTGTACATTAAATAGCTCACATTATGCTCTATATAGCAGATGCATAAGGTATGTGGAACATTTTATGTCTTTCATCATTAGTCTTTGGGCCATAGATTTGGAGAGACAAAGACCATGTCCCATAAGGATGAATCCCTTCTTAGATTCTTCCATATTAAACCTCTTTAGTATCTTGTCAATGTATGGTGTTTGGAAAAGCCGCAGCACCATCCTTGATCTATCTCTATAGATACATAGGATGCTTATCCTGAATCCTTCATGGAAAATTATATAAATAACCAAGCTTTAATACACTCTAACATTTCTCTCACATTCCCAATGAGAAGAATGTCATTGACATAAAACACAATAAACTGTACATTACTCCTAGTAGCCTTCTTATATAGACATGGTTCATGCACATTTTTGACAAAGCTAAATGATTTGACTGTCTTATCAAAGTACATGTTTCAACTATGGGACACCTATTTAAGTCCATAAATAGACCTCTCAAGTTTGCAAACCTTTTGCTTATTCTCTTTAGATATAAAATATTGTGGTTGTTCCATATAAATTTCTTTTTCAATATTTCCATTAAGGAAAGTAGTTTTCACATCCATTTGCCACATCTCACAATCATAATATGAGACTATAGCAAGTAAAATCCTAATGGACTTAGGCATAGCGACCGGTGAAAAGGTTTTCTCAAAATTAATACCGGGTTTTTGAGTGTAATCTTTTGCCACTAGTCGTGCCTTAAAGGTCATTACCTGTCCATTGACTCCTAACTTTTGCTTATAAATCCGCTTGCAACTAACATGTATTATACCCTCCAGTGGATCTACTAAATCCACACTTTGTTGGAATACATGGAGTCCATTTTAGATTTCATGGCATTTAGCCAATGTCCCAAATCTATGTCTAAATAACTTTCTCATAGGTCTTTGGATCGCTATATGATTGGTCGATCTCATGAAAGAATTTGAACATTTTGGGTTTCTTTTTGATTTATTCTGACTTTCTCAAAGGCTGTGTGCAAAGTTCTTGATGTTCACTTATTTCTACTGCTTGTGGGCTTTGTTGATCATCTTAAACTTTAACAAGCTCAACAATGACACTATTTCTATCTAATAGAAATTCCTTTTTCAAGAAGGTGGGGTTCTTTGAAACTAACACTTTTTGTTTCAAGGGATCATAGAAATAATAAACTTAAAAACTCTTTTGGGATCCCACAAACTTGCATAAGGTGGATCTTGTATCCAACTTATCTCTCATTAGCCACTTAATCTAAGTGGGAGACCCCAAACTCTTAGAAAAGAGTAAAAAGGTGCTTTGCCAAACCAGATTTCATGCTGAGTCTTTGGCACCAACTTTAAGGGTACTACATTTAGTAACCTTGTTGTTGTCTCTAAGGTATATCCCCAAAAGGATATAGGCACATAAAAAAAGCTCATTATTGAACATACCATGCCCAACAAGGTATGGTTTCTCCTCTCGACTCCTCTCAACTAATCTATTATGTTGGGTGTGTCGGATAGAGTTCATTGAGAGAAAATTCCATTCTCTTATAGATAATCTAATAATTTGGTACTTAAATATTCTTCCCTTTGATCCAATCGAAGAGCTTTGATACTTAGTGCCTTTCTCTTTTTTACTTTATTCCTATACTCTTTGAACTTTTCAAAGGCTTCAGACTTGTACTTCATAAGATACACATGTTTGAACCGAGTATAATCATTGGTGAAGAAGATGAAGTATGAACAACCTCCTTTTGCACTAACTTTTAGTGACCTACAAACTTCTGTGTAGATTAAATCTAAAGGACTTGTGGTTCATTTCAATTGTCCTACAGAAGGAGCTTTGGTCATTTTTCCTTTTAAACAAGACTCACAAGTAGGAAGATTCTCAATACTACTATTTAGTGCTTTAAGAACTTCTAACTTGTTCATCGTATTTTTGGATATATGTCCAAGTTTTGCATGCCTCAAAATGGTATCTTCTTGGTTATCTAATTTTTGTTTACTTTGTTGAATGTGCAATAATGATAGTTGAGAATCCAAAACATTCAATCCATTGTTTGTACCTTGTGCAATTAAAGAATCATTCTTTAATGCCTTCAAATTTCCATTAGATATAGAAAAATCACATCCTTCATTATCTAACACGAGAATAGAAATAATGTTATTAAAAAGATTGGGTATATAGTAGCAAGGATCAAGTATGTGAAGTGTTAAATGTGAATTTCATTTGTATTTAAATTTCATTTGGAGTATTCGTTTCATCTTAGGAAATGTCATCCAAATTAATTCTAAATGCTTTTCAAATGAACTCCTTCATTTAAATTTTCCTCCAAAATTAATTCCTCACATTAATTAAATTAACTCCTTAATTAATTAATTGGTCTTGACATAATTCCGTAAGTCAACCAACTTAACTTCTTAAGCTAAAAGGTGTTAATTTAATCCCTTAAGTTAATTTGACTAATTAATTATCATATGACACCAATTAAATTAATTCTTTTATTTAATTGGTTTTATTTAACTCCTTAAATTATTTTGATTAGTATAGCAATTAAATCAATCAAGCCAAAATGGCCAAGAATTATCCAACTATTTTCTCCACAAAATTGGTCACTAGAAGTTTTCCAACTCTTAGAAAATTACCTTCATCAAATAGAATTTTCTTTAGGCTTTTATGTGTAATCCATTAAGTTCTCCTATTAATTGGACATGGGCTCAAAAATTTTGTGAAATTTAGAATATCAAAATATTCATATTAGTTTAAACTCCTTTAAATTAATAACTCAATTTAATTAATCTCTATTAATTGAAAAGTACTCAAACTTCATAGCTGATGTCCAACCTCAAGCCCATGGAGTCCAACTAATTGGTTGAAATGAATATGCCCTTGGTGAACCATTCTACCTCTACACTTACCATACAAATACGGTTATTCCATTTCTTATCTCTTAAAAGAGGCTTGGGGTAGGATATTTGTCAGCTCCTTAATAGCTTCGATAAGTATGTTTCTATTCCCAATATTTGATTTTTCTTTATGACCCCATCTTTGAAAAACTCCTTTTCCAAATTTTCATACTACCTTACGTAAGGATTTCTTAGAATTGATTGTTATAGAATACATAGGACATGTACTCGTCCTTCACAATGACAAGGAGATAGATACCATCTTAGATCTCATAAATCTAAATATTTAAATAGCTCATACCTAATCTCAACTTGGATAACCCACAAAGTGGTCAAGGAAGATTCAAAGCATGAGGACCTAAAATAAGGCTATCATGGATCCTCAGGTCCAAGGACTAATTATATGTACAAATGTAAGTTGGAGAACTTGCTACTACAACTATCTAGTGAATTTTGCAGGCTGGCCTTCAGTGAACTTGTTAACCAATAAGCACCCGTGTCTAATATGGATTGCTCATGAAACAGAGCAATATCCATCTCCTTGGATTTATGCATCATTAATGCAAGTCTATTTGAATTTTAGATGCCTTGTCTCATAAGATTCTATGACTTGGAATATTTTAAGAATATGACTATGTAAGACTTGTTTCGTGATCACCACCCAGTGTGTGATCAAGTTTCATAGTCATGAGTGATCTAAAGGCTTCAACCAAATACTAGTGAAAAAAATAAGAATAAGGTAAAGGTGGCCATTGAAATATGAATATTATTCAATCAGGATTGTCTCACAAGTGAAATAGTTTACATGCTAATCTAATTGGTTGTGGGGCATTATTCCAACATGAAGGAATTGATAAGATAAAGGGGCTCGACACCTCACACGAGTACATACTGATGAAAAATTTTGGAACCCAACTACTTACTTGTCCAATTCATAGTGTGCCTTGATTGGGTAGCGAAGTAAATGGGGACTCATTATATGGGTAAGGTTAAAACTATCCAACTAGGACCAGTCTAGGTTCCCTAGACATAGGCCTTTAGAATTCAACCTATTGTCAATCAGAGAAACCAAAAGATGACTCGTATTCCTCGAACTAGTCTATTAGGAATTGACCACCAATAAAATCTTAAATATATTCAAATATTTGATCTCTCTAAAGTTTGAGGGAAGTAGTTAAGAACCAAGTTAGATGGACACTTCACTCTAGCGCTTAAGTGAACATTCACCCAGTATGCTTTGCCACATTTAATGCAATGCAAACCTCCTTAGCTTGTCACTTCTATATTTAATGTGGCTAAACAAATATTTTGTTTTCATTAAAATGCTATCAAGTAATATCCACTACATTTAATGTGGAGCATTTATTATTGTACCAGTCACTTTTTGAAAGTATGCTAGTTGCCACATTGTAAATGTAACACCCCTAAAATTTGGCATTTTTGAGAAATAAGGATTTAGAATTTAAGATATATATGGTTAGATTTTAGGGCTCAAAAATAGATAAAAAGGACTTGATTGCAAAAATCTTGACAATTTTAGGAGTCAATTTACAATTTGTAGAAATTTAATTTGGACTAAACTTGAAAGTTTTGGGCTTGCATGGTGATTATTTTGGGTCATGAGGTCAAAGATATGCACTCACTAGCCTGGGGGCCAAAGTGAAGAATTGATAGATTTTGAAAGACCAAATTGTAAGTTGGATAAAAGTTTTAGGGGCCAATCTGCAATTTAAGAAAGGTCAACTATATAAATGTGGCATTTATAATTTGAACCCATTCTTCCTTTTTTTTCTCCATAGAAGCCATTTCTCCCTATTCTGGCAAACTCCACCGGTAATGCCTTAGAGCACCAAACCAAATCGATAGTTAGCTCCCTTTCATCACTATGAACATGTTGATATCATATGCAACCACAGGCTCAGATTGGCCTTTAAAAAATGTGAAGGCCAAAAGGGCAACGATAGAGTTTGGTAGGTTTCCACTTTTCAATGATGTTTGGAGATAGACAAGGGTGTTATGTGATGGGCTTAGTTCAATGAATAGCCTAATGGTTTTCATTTCAAGAATCATTGACCGATGGAACAGAACTAGGCATGGTGGTGCGTGGCAGTGAGTGGTGGTGCCGCCACTTTGAAGCTATAATTGGCCATTGGATTCCCAGAGCTGAGGGGAGTATTTTGGTGGAAGTTTTGGGTATTTCTAGCAGTAGTAAATGGCAATAGTGAAAGGGTAGTAACTTCTCCTTGATGCGATGATCATAATGGTAGTTTCAGTTTGTCATTTCGATGCCTCGATAGTCAACCTTGGGTAATGGAAAAAGAGAAAATTCAAATTTATAGTCTTTGTATTACTTTAAATTCTTCCAAGTATTGTATCATATCATGAAATAAGCTTAGTATATGAATTGTATATATTAGGAGACCATGCATGTATATAATCTTGTACTTAGTGGACCTGAAAATGATACTACATTTAACATATTTGGTTAATTGAGATTAATGAGCAAGAAACCCTTATTTCTATGGATTTGGACTTAAATGGAAGAATTGGATTAATTAAGCTATTTGAACTAATATTATTATTGATTTGGGATGATGTTGTGAGGTTTAGTATGTAATTAAGGACTGGATTACATTTCTTTAATGGAATCGAGGCGAATTATGATTATGTCTATTATGGTGGCTTAATTAGTGATTATTATAACTATAGTGCCATTTAAGCTCTGAACTATCATATTAATAGGTTTGTTAGTGAATTTGGATTAATGGTAAGCATGATAATATTGTACTGGGGGTTAAATATGGGTGTTGACTATAGATATACTCTTTTGGTTAGATGATGAAGAAGCAGGTCCCGTGGACCAGTAGACTATTGATTTCTGTTGTAGTATCTAAAATTATAGAAGTAAGGGTCTGCCAATCTGGCACCATTTCTCACTACCTGTTATCTGTAATAAGCCCCTGTGTGGGTTTTCTATTTCTGCACCGTAATTTGATCATTTGAAATTTGAGTTGTGTTAAATTTTGATTCGTATCTATTATTTGGTTTGAATACCCCTATGGGGGTTAACTTGCTTGATTTTACCTACTTGTGAATTACTTGATTTGTACTTGCTCATTTTATTAAAATCTAAACTTGATTGGTATTTGCTCATCATCTGTTACTTAACTTGTATACCCTTATGATGGTTAGTACTTGTTTCACTTTGTTCAGTTAGTGCTTGTTTGTTTTGGTGCCTAAAACTTTTATCTGTCTTGATCAGTATTTGTCACTGTTCGGTACTTGTTTTTATTTTGAGTTGTTATCAGATTTCTTGTTTGCATACTTGCTCATTTGTATCTTGTTATTTAGCTAATTAGCTTGATTGTACTCATTAGTCATCCATATACTGCCTTATTGGCAAATTTGGTTGCTTGATTGATACTGTTGTACTTGCATGGAGATAGTACTTGTGCTGAGTGCCAACCTATACGGAATGCTGGGATACTTGGACATACCTTTTAGTCCACCTAGGTGTTGATGATATGCTAAGCAGCCCATTTAGGTATCAGTAGTATGCTAAGCAACTTGCTTAGGTATCTACAATTTGCTATACAGTCTATATAGGCACACCAATTATATGCCAAGCTGTCATGCTTTGGAAATACTTGTTTGATTAGTATATTGAGATTCCAGTATTTAGGTTTATTCTAATTTGTTGGACTTCATATTATATTCGGGTTTGTTTTGTTTTAATTGTACCCCACTTGTTTATGTCCTGCTCATGGAGAAATAAGGATGGTGTAGTTTCTTAGTCTAAATTGGGCTGTTGTACGTGTCGGATGTGTCATTTGTGTTTTCTCCCAACTGTGATTGGTTGAGACACTCCACACCTCCTAAGTAAGTTTGGTTGAGACAATCCCAGGTTGTTCGAGCTAATAATTATAACCCTGAGTTAATACCTACTAAAAGTCTTGAATTTGATGTTGTTTGTTTTTTGGACTTGTTCCTGCTTGTTTTTTGTTTGTTCTTGATGTGTTTATGTATTAATTATTAATTAACAATCTGTTGGGTTGATTTTCCTTGATAGATCCCCATTATTCTTTATTAAGAATATCCCTCACTAAATCCTTTGTACTTACCCCATGTACTATTCATGTTTCTCAGATAGGATGAAGTGGTGAGAATGGATCTTTAGCTTGGGTTAAAGAGAAGATACAATTTGTAAATAAATAGGTGCTTATATATATGTGTGATCTCTTGAATGCTAAGCTTGGAATAAAGATATCATGATATGTCAAGTCTATTATTGAGGAACTAAGGCTTGTACATACTTTGTTAGGTGTTCAGGGGTTGAACTCTGGTATGTATATCATGTTTGTTGTGATTTACAGGTTGAATTCTACTGTTGCTTTTGATAAGTTAAGTTTGAAAAGTTCATTATGGGCCTATTAATTGTATTATGAATTGACATTTACGTTTGAACTAGAGTGGTACCTCAGCTTAGGTGTTATCTCGAGAAAGGGCACTATAGTGAAAAACCCCAATTGTCTCTATAGGCTAGCTAAATCATTATGTTCATAAAGAGTAGACGGTGATCAAAGCTTTCTCTATGAGGGCCAAATATTACATTATGAATAACCCCAATCAACATGCATTCGATGTAAGCTTATATAATTACTTTTGCCTTCATTTTGCTTTGTTGTCCTTTTACATACTAGACTTGACTTAGGCATTAAGGAGTCTTAGTCGAGAGCCACCTCGACAAGCTTGAAGGCCACACTTTTAGTCTGTTAAGAAGGAGAAGGAAAATGCTAATTATTAATAGATTTTGAAATCTAAGTTAACTAACCCTCAAGGGTAAAGAGCATTGGGGTACCAAAACTCAAAAAATAACTCTTTGATTGCAGGACTTTCTCGGATTCTCTAGAACAGGAAACAAATAGTTCCTACATAGTGTTGTTTCTAGACATATAACAGATGATCCAACGAAGTTCTTAGAAATCAATAAAGAAAATTTGGAACGAATCACTTTTGCTAACAATACCAAAGGAAAGATTGTTGGAGTTGAAATTGTTGAAAAAGACTCCTCTACCATTAGTTGAAGGATTATATCATAACTTATTTAGCACAAGTCAACTACTAGATACTAGCTATCTTAATTGAGAACGTAAAAGGTGCACAAAATTGAAGGTTGAGAATCCTATCTTTATTACATTAAGAGACAAAAATTTATTTTATGCCTACTATAATAATCTTTCAAATCAAAATATGAAATGCCTAATAGCAGCTAAAGATTCAAGTAGGATATGGCATGGAAGACTTAGACATGTTAACATGGAACACATCTCCAAACTTTCGAAGAAACATATTGTTAAAGGAGCTCTTAAGCTAAAATTGTGAAGAACAAATTATGTGATGCATGTTGGAAAGGAAAGTAGACAAAATATTTATTCAAAGCAAAGAATATCATAAATACTTCTAGATTACTGAAACTACTATATCTTAATCTTTTTGGTTCACCGAAAACAAGCACTCTTAGGTGTAAAAAGTATGTTTTTATTATTGTTGATGATTACTCTTCATATATATGGGTGATATTTCTTACAAACAAAAATGATATATTAGATGCTTTCATACCTCTTACTAAGAAGTTGCAAATGAAAAAGGATATTTTATACGCAAAGTGCTCATGGTGTTGAATCTGATGAGTATAAATTTACATCTTTCTAGAAGCAAATGGTGTGCATTTATAATTTTTCTACACCTATAACCTATAGCAAAATGGTGTTGTTGAAATAAAGAAATCAAGTGCTAATTGAAATGGCTAAAATAATAATTAATAAATACAATCTACTTCATTCATTCTAGTGAGAAGTTGTAAATACTACTTGTTATGTGTCTAATAGAGTTCTTTTTGGACCTATTTTGATTAAAACCCTTGTTGAAATATAAAGAGGCAAAATTCTAAATATTTCATATTTCAAATATTTGTTGCAAATGTTTTATCTAGAATGATCATGATCCTATTGCCAATTTTGATTCTAAAGTGGATGAAGGAATATTTGTTGGGTATTTTGTGCATAATAAGGCACACAGGGTTTAAAACAAAAAAGAGTGGCTTAGGAGTCTATGCATGTTTCGTTTGATGAGACTAAACTCTTGATGCTAAGGAACACTTAAGTAAAGATGATATAAATATTATTTCCTCTATTGTAATCAATGAAGAAAGAGTGAAAGTAAGAGTTGAAAGTGAGATGAAGAAAGAAAAAGCTCTCCTTCCTACAACCAAAAGAGAATGCTTCCAAGGAAGTGTTTGATGCAAAAAATACAATAGTTAAGAAATTCCATCAAGCATCAAGCCATCCTAGATCACAAGTTATAAGAAGCATAAAAGATGGAGTAAGGACAAGATCGTCCTTTTGATAGGAAGAAGATGAATTGGAAAATTGTGCATTCTTATTAATGATTGAGCCTACAAGTGTTGAAGAAACGCTCAATGATAAATCACAAATAAATGCTACGAAAGAAGAGTTAGCACAATTTGAAAAGAACAAGGTCTAGAATCTTGTAGAGAACAAATAACCATTCAGTTATCGAAATAAAATGGGTACTCAAAAATAAACTCAATAAGAATGGAAAAGTTTCCAGAAACATGGCTAGGTTAGTAGCCAAGGGCTATAGTTAAGAAGAAACAATTGATTATGATAAGATATTTGCATGATTGTGAGATTGGAATTTATTTATATGTTACTTGCCTTTGTATTTCATAAGCGATTCACTTTATATTAGATGGACGTGTGAGATTGGAATTTATCTATATGTTACTTGCCTTTGTATTTCATAAGCGATTCACTTTATATTAGATGGACGTTAAAAGCACATTCTTGAATGGATTCATCAATGAGTAAGTTTTTGTTAAATAGCCTCTTCATTTTGAGAAAGAAAAACTTCTCAATCATGTCTACAAACTCATCAAAGCGATCTATGTTTTATGTGGCACCTTATTCAGGATAATTCCTAAGTTGAGATGTCATTCTAGTTCAATCTTAATTCTAAACCCATAAACAAGCAATAGGCCCATAAGAAAAATTTTCAAATCTTATCAGAGACAATAGCAGACTTCAACTTAAACAAATTTCATCAATTGCATACTATTAGAGGTCCCCTAACATTCAAAGTACCATATACATTGCATAAATATTTAATTCAATCTAACTTATCACAACATCTCTAAGGTATAAAAAATGTCCAAGGGTACCTATAAGCATTTACGAACATCATTTCTATTATGAAATATGTTCACCCATCCAAACTTGGAGTCAAAGTCCATCACTCAATCCTGCTTGAGAAAATCAAGATAATAAAGAAAAGTCCAAGAGACATAGTGAGGGATAATCATAATTATAAGTAGTAGGAATTTGTTGAGGAATAAATTAGCTTGATAGATTATAAACCAACAGATTGAGTTATATTACGAATAGATCAAGTTACACGCAGTCAAGACCAGATTACAAGCAGTTATGATATAATCAATTAGAACAAACCCGTTTAATCAATGCAATTCAATAGATCATAATAGGACAGGCATATCAAATCCCCTTTTTTTTGTCATTTCGATCACTTCAGCATATCTTGAGCTTAACAATTGGGAACCACTTAATAAAATATCTTAAGCTTAATAGCTGGGATCCACTTAATAGCTTAAACAACACATCCTAATCATAATTGTTGGGAACAACCTAACAGGCTTAATAACACATCCCAAGCATAAAAACTAGGATCCACTTAACATCCATAATTGCATATCCCGAGCATAATCACTAGGAACAACCTAACATGCTTAACATCACATCCCAAGCATAATGGTTGGGATTTATTTAACATCCTTAACAACATATCTCGAGCATAACTGTTGGGAACAACCTAACAGGTTTAATAGCACATTCTGAGCATAATAGTTGGGATCTACTTAATAGAATGGTAACAAATTACAAGATAATCAGATAATGATACGGTATAATTAACAGGATGGTAACAATTAATAGGTAAGAGTTCTGGGCGCTAAAATAGCTTAACAAAGTCACAATCAAGAAATAACCCTCATAGGGGTGTACGTATTAATTAACAGGTAACAAGTGATTTCTTGATCAATTAACAAACTTCAATAAACAAGAGTCAAGTATAGTACAGAAATATGCTTAATCCTCATAGGGATTTTTCCATAAGAATAGATAGGTATAATCAATGCCATATTAGTAGACCCTCACAGGGCATAAAATAAATACCCAAGAAGTTAGACCCTCACAAGATACAACAATTAAGGAGTAAGCTTATATAAACAAGTACCAAAGTGATAGACCCTTACTTCCATAATCTCAAAAAACTGTAGTCATCGACTATTGGTCTGTAGTACCCACTTCTTCATCACCTAATCAAAAGAATAAATACATGACCAAAATCCTTATTTGACCTTAATAAACTCCAATAATTACAATCTTACTATTAACATTCTAAAATCAATAGCTATTAGACTAAGACGATGGCTTTAGGGTTCATTCAACATAAACATTGTTGAATGTGCTAATCATACTAGTCTCAATAAAAGAAAAATATCAGGTCCTTAATCATCAAGTTGATCTTGCCACAATATACTAAATTAATAATAATGATCCAACATTCCTTAATAATCCTAATTTTATTCTTAGGTGTCAAATCCACAAAATTAATGTTTAAATCCTTTAATAAACTCAATTAACCTAAAATTATCACATGATAATACAAATTCAAGCTCACTAAGCTTATAATGGTACATGTATATTCCAAATCTTGGTTCCATATCATATTTCATATCCACATGTATCATAATACAAGATTTATGAGATAAAACAATCCAACATATCTGTATATATATATGTATAATCCCCAATCCAACTCTTTACCGAAGATCTTCTTGGTGAAGCTCCAAAATCACAAACTAACTTTGTCCCTATGATTGTCATGTCGAGGAGAGAATTTTGTCTCATTGTCGCTACTGCACCATCTGCTATGGTGTACAATCGTTGAAAATGGCAAACCACCACCAAAAGATGCCTTTCAACGAAAGCAATCTAATGCCCCAAACAATTCCACTTTTCTTCATCATGGGGATAGCTAATTGCAACTTCGATCACCTAACACCACCACTCGCCATTGTGAAGTTTTTGCTTAATTCCTTATCCTTTGCTGTGCCAAACCTCAATCCAAAACTACCATGCTAACCTTTGAGCTAAGTCCTTCTAGAAATGTTGCCAAGAAACCCATCTCTAATGTTGCTCTATAGTACTTGATGCACTCTGCCGGGCCTTGATTTTTAGGCTAATTTTTTAATCGTTCCACCAATAGGTTTTGCAAGAAAGAGATATAACTATGTTCTTTGTTTAGAGAGAAAGAGAATGGTACCAAATTTGCTACGGTTTAGGTCGCCGATGATAGGGAATCACATCTTTCTTTTAGCTTACAATTAAACCCTCTAACTTTGGCCAACTCTTCAATTCTGTCATTCAAAAGCTTAAGTACTTAACATTGGCCTACTTGACCAATAATATTCTCACTTTGACCTACAAAACTTCCAAATATTGGTCAATCAAATTTTCTCAATTGCGATTCAACCCTAAAACTTTCAATTCCCATGAATTTAAGTCATTCTTATTTGTTTTTTGTGCCCTAAAATTTGACCAAATGATTTCTTAATTCTAAATCCTTATTTTCTCAAAATACTAAATTTCAAGGGTTTTACATTTTGAAACAAGCTCTTGTGCTTGGTACAAAAGATTAAGTAAGTTTTTGATAAATAGAATATTCTTAATAGGTATAATTGATACTACACTATTTAGCAAAAATCATAATTATGATAAGTTGTTTGTGTAAATCTATGTTGATAACGTTATATTTGGAGCAACTAATAATTATTTGTGTAAAGAGTTTGCTAAGCAGATGAAAGAAGAGTTTGAAATAATTCTCATGGGCAAGCTTAGCTATTTCCTTGGTTTGCAAGTAAAGTAATCTGAGAAATGCAATTTCATTTGTCAATCTAAATATACTAAGGAGCTACTGAATAAATTTGGGATGGGTAGCTATAAAGAACTATTGGCTCTTGTGAGCATCACGACTAAACTTGATAAAGATGAAGTAGGAAAACCAACTAATGAGAAAAGGTATAACGTATGATTGGTAGTCTCTTATATTTAACTATTAGTAAATCTGATATTATGTTGCCATTATGTGTGCTAGGTCTTAATCTAATCCTAAAGAATTTCACTTAACTCCTATTAAACACATATTCAAATATCTTAAAAGAACTATTAATTATAATTTATGGTATCCATTCCGTGAAGTATTTGTTCTTATTGGTTACTTAGATGTTGAATATGCTAGATGTAGGTTAGATCATAAAAATACTAATAACACATGCCAATTTTTAGGAAAGAATACAAGTGACACATGTTTATAAAAGTACTAGAGGCACATGCTTGGTTTCAATCTATGTGTCAATCCTTTTTCTACTACTAAAGTTGAATATATTACATTGGGTACGTAATTGTTGTGCACAAGTTTTATGGATGAAACAAATTTTGTGTGACTATGGATTGATGTTTAGCAATGTGCCTATATACCATGATAATACTAGTGCTATAAACACCACCAAGAATCTAGTCCATCATTCTCGAACCAAGCACATTAAGGCAAAGCATCATTTTATTTGAGATCATGTAAAAAAAAGGAGATGTATGCATATATTTATGAGCATTAAATTTTAGTTAGCGGATATTTTTTACCAAGCCACTCAGTGAAGATCATTTTAGCAAAATCTAAAATAATATGGGGATAATGAAAATCAATCAATTACATGCTCTGAGAAGAAAAGCGTAAAGTATTTTATTGTGAGCAAAAATCATTATTCAAGATAGAAACCTAATATTTGAATTGCTCTTATGTAGGAAAAATTACTGAAAAATGATAAGTCTTTTCAATTGCTATTTTGAATTCAAAGTTTCAATTACTTGTTCTAAATGGTATGCATTGGTAACTATTAATGGGCAACTAACTTTAAATGATTATTGGTAAGAAAAAACTGACTTTACTCGCTCTTACCTAGTTGTTAAAAAGCATTACATGCCAACATATTTACATAATTACCCTACTGCTTGCTGAAAACATATTTGAATTCACACATTTCATTAAGTCACTTCACTTGCACAAAAACACTTTCTCTCCCTCTCTCTCATCTTTACCAAGAACCCGAGTTTTCTATCTCACCAAAAACTACTATAAATTGGTAAAACCAAGCAAAATGCCACTTCCAAATCACCTATTCATTCTCCTACCAGAGAAAAACCATCAACTCCAATCAAAAGTTTGATGATAAATGAGTAACTTTAGCCCTCATCTATGTCATTGAAAGTTGTCTATCTTGAGAAGTCTGAAGGAACACGATCAAAAGGAAAAGAAAAGGAAACTAGTTCAAAAACCACACTAGAATCTGAATCAAAGATCGATTCTAAAAATGTGACAATAAGAATGATGAAGAGATGCAAGGATCAGGTAGTGAGAAAAGGTCAACACCAAGAGAAGGAAGTGAAAAGAAAGTACAAAAGAAGAAAGAAATAGAGAAAGAAGAAAGCGAGGATTCTAAGAAGGATGAAAAGCCATTTTCCAAGGATTTCTTGACTGAGGATTGCCAAGTAGAGTTTGAAAATAAGTACAAGGCCAAGAAAGTTGAACGTGGCCGGTCAATTAATTTTTCTTTAATTTTTTATACTAAGTTGCCTGATATGATTAAAAAGGCTGGTTTGGACTCTATTACGAAGCTTGATGAATTTGTTTACCTAAGTTAGTTATTATATTTTTGTGAACATGACCTTTAGAAAAGAGAAAGAAAATTCCATGATTGTGTCATATATGAATGCATTCATATAAAATTGATTGCTTACAAAATTTACAAAATTCTAGCTTCTGAAAATCATGGGCACATATATTTTAAGATGAAGGAGTAGTGCAATAAAGATTATTTTGATAAAGATTTTGCCAAGAAAATGATTTGGAAAGGAAAAGGGTTTGAGAAATTTGTTTATGTGCAGGCTTATATTAGAATGAATACCTATAACAAAATGCTTCACTAACTAATTTTTGATACTGTTCTATGTTGCATCAAACTCATTCAGAGAACTGACATGAATTTTTTGATAGTATATCTAACGTATATTTCCTTAAGTGGATTCAAGATAAACTTGGGTTACCTAATCATCATAAACACCATATACTACTGGTGCATAAGGCCAAAGTTTTGCTGTATGGGATGTTTACTAGAATATTCAAGGAGTTCAAGGCTAAACTACATAAAAGTCTTATCGGAGTGAGATGCAAAAGCACATGATCAATACCATGAATTTGGTAAAAATGGAATTCTATTGAAGTTGATTAGGTCACATGAAGGAGGATTCCTCAATCATGTACAAACACAAGATTGCTAGAAAGAAAAAGTTTGCAAAGAGAATGCTGAAATACCCAAGGAAGCTGATTCCGAGAGTTCAAGTAAGGAGGACAAAGACTTTGAAAATTGAAGGTGGAACTAATTCAAGAGTTCGAAACCCAATCCAATTCTCGACCTCATCATTCAAGCCACACTGCCTTACACGCTACAACACTCTATCATTAATTTACTACATCATTTATCTGTAAGTTTTAATTTATTTGGGCATGTATTTGATAATTTTTTATTTTGTTGTTACTTGATGATTTTATCTATTTTGATGTTGGACATCATTTGTTGGATACTTTTCTTTGTTTTTAATTTATCTCCTAGCCCTTTCTTGATGATGCCAAAGGGGGTTAATGGTTTATGAATAAGTATTCCATATTTATGCTTATTATTGTGCTTAAGATAATGTTTATGCTTATTATTGAGCCTAAGATATGAGGCTTTTGGGATAAATTCTAATACCTTTCTTTTACCCTTTGATGCATTATGCTCTTTTATGCTCTGATGCATCATTCTTGCTCTGATATGCTACGAACCTTTTTGATTTGGTATACTTTGAAAATGCTTACAACTATGATCTAATATATTAATAAAGAAACCTCACACTTTGTTTTGACATTGAATACTCATAAATATGATTTGATGTTATAATATTATACTTTGATACAATTAATTCTCTTATTACTCTAGATGATGTGATTACTCTATTAAAAAGTTTTTGCATCATATGTTTTGATTATTTATAAAGCTCTAATATTACAATGATATGCCCGTGCACTGTTCTCACTATGTTAAGAAAAATTCTTGCATGAAATGCTTACTAGGATATTGTGCTTATTTAGATAAAAACTATTGAATTGATCATTGCTCTCAAATGGGAAAATGCTTGATGAATATGATATAAGAACAAACAATTGAAGTTATGTTCTCAAAAGTCTTTCAAGAAGATAGTTGTTCTATTATGAAATTAAGGGGAGCAAAGATTGTGAAAATGTCTCATTCAGGGGGAGATGTTGGATTTCTTAAAAAGTCTCTATAAGTATTCCTTCACACTTAGTTTAAATTTTTCTTGGAATACTTGGTCGTTTGTCATCATCAAAAAAGACAAAATTGTTGAACTTTTTGTCCAATCATAAGTTTTGATGACAACAAACTAATCGTCGATGCTAATGATTTCTTGAAGTAATGCTTGTTAGATTGCAGGGATCAAGCAATGGTTTAAACTGGTTCGAAGTTTTGAAATACAGTATAAGGGATAGAATGATTTTTAATTATCGAAAAGTAGTTGATAGGGTTTATTGGTAGCATGACTTAAAGAATTGAAATTTTTCCTCCAAAATGACTTGGACACTTCAATGTTCAAATTTGAAATTTGAATTTATGATTTGAAATTGCTCCAAAAAAAAGCAATATGTGCTAACAGCTCACTTATACAAAAATAAAAAATGTAGCAAGTTGAACTTGGGAAACAAAGATTATCCCTCACAAAAAGAAAAAATCTTGCATGAGTCCATACTTGTGATTAAAGTTCATAAACTACCAGTTTACTTATAAATACTCCAAGATGGACTGCAATGCAAGAGAGAGACATTTTTGAAATATCCAAGCTTATTCCTTCACTCATTTTCAAATTCTCGCAAGCTATCTCAAAAATCTCTCAAATATACAAAAACAATCCATTTATTATCTTTTCCTAGATTAGGAGTTGAACTAAAATTGTTTTCATAGCTTGTAAAGGTGTAACCTCTCTTCCCATTGTGATTATCTTGTAAGGTTAAGACTTGTCCTTAAAATCATATTATTGAAAGAATTAGTTTCCTTATAATGCATTATACTTAGCTAAGACTTATCCATAAAGTTTGGGTGCTGAAGGAATTCACTTCCTTAGGATGTATTGTTTGAAGTTTAGACTTGAGCAATGAAATTTTGTTTTGAACTTTATCCCTCAAAAAGTTATTAGTGTGTTAAAGGAATCCATTTCCTAGTGAAGCACTTATTAAAGGTTTGACTTTAGTTGTGTGAAAGGTTGGTTATTGATTGCGCCTATGAAAGTCAAGGTTTAGTCCTTTTGAACCATAAAGGACAAGGTTATTGGCTGAGACTGAAAAAGTCAAGGTTAGAATACTAAGGTTTTGTACTTTTATACTATAAAGGACAGAATTAGGATTGCTCTCATTAAAAATTTGGGTTAAGATTGCTCCCAAGAAAATCTTTGTAATAGGTTGGATTTCATCCTATAAAAGATCAGTATAGTGATTTTTCCCAAAATCTTAAATTGCAAATCTTAGGTAGAGTAGTACGATCATTTGGTCCAAAACTCTCTAAATTCTTGATATTCTTTACTTGTTTTATTCTTTACTATTGTACATTGCTTACTTATTGATTATTGCATTGTACATTATTTATTCCTCTACTACTGCTCAATAATATGTTCAAGTGTTGCTAGTGTTGAACTAGTAGGTTTAGAAAGCAATCAATCTTGAAGTCATTCCGCTATGTGAAATTTTTGAAGTAGCATAATTTACCCCTCTTATGCTCAACTCTATACCACATCTATCAAAACAAATAAATTACCATTTTAGTAATTTTATTCTTGGTGCATTGTTGAAAAGCTTTCTGATGCGTTTTATGCTACCCATAGTTCTATGAGGCTTTAATTAAGATGCCTTAAAAGTTGAATATGAGATTGATGATGTAGGAATAGAAAGGTTTTATGCTTCTAGTTTTATGAAATATGATGGTTGATGAGAAATCCGTTAATGGTAAATTCATCAATTTCATGTTTGTTGAGACCTCTAGAGGAAGATGTGTCAAAGATTAGTAAACATTATAATAGTTCATGAAAAAAAAAAACAACAACATTATAATAGTTCATATTTAATTAATAAGCTCCTACTATCTTGGCCTAATTTTTCTAGTGGTTTATGATATAAATAAGAAATTTTACTTTGACTAAGGCTAATTGAGGATGTAGAGATAACATAGGATGAATGTTGAACAATATAGGAGATAAAAGCCAAGTCAACCTAGTAGGAAATTACAATCTAAATAAGTTTTAACTTTGAGTTAATAAGTTAAAGAATAACCAAAAAAAAAAAAAGGTTGGAAGAAATACTATCACCATGATAATAATGCTTAACCTAGGCTATGAACTATAAGATGAATATATTGTTAGAAATAATACTAAATTTTGTTTGATTTACCTCCTTGTAGAAAACTAATAGTATAATGACTCATCAAGAAGAAGTTAAAAGCTGAAAGGTTAATAAATAAGTATAACCCCTAGATTTGCACAACAAGAAGGTACATATAGATTATTTTGATGCTTAATTCTTGTGTTGCTAGGATCTTAACAATTAGGACTTTATTGGCTTTGAAATATGAGTAAGTTAGTGATCGATCAAATAGATGTTAAGGCCTTTTAATTGGGAATTTAGGTAAAGAATTTATATGGAACAACTAAGTGGTCAATATAAGTTATGCGAATTAATAAAATATTTGTGTAGTCTGAATCAAGCTCCTACATATTGGCATGAAAAGTTTAATGAATGCTGGTTTATAGATTTAGATCAAATGAACATGACGGATATGCATATTATGATGAAGAAATGCATGAATATTTGGTAATATAGTTGTGTATAATGATATGTTAATTTTTGAGTTCGGGACTGTATTAAAAATTCAAATAGTTATTTGTCTAATAACGTTTTGAAATGAAAGACTTGAGAGTAGCTATAATCTTGGGTGGAAGGTTACCGAAAATCCAGAAGAAATTTTGTTAGATTAATTTTAGCTATTGAAAAGTTCTTGAAGAAATTTTGTTATTTTGATTATAAGTCAATTTTCCCTCCTTGTGGATCCAAATTTATACTTAAATAAAAGCTTGGATGAAGTTATATCTGAACTTAAATACTCTCAATTTATTGGATTGTTATTATATTTTACCAATGAGGCTAGCATTGAGATTTCTTATATAGTTAAAGCATTTAGTGAATCAATTGTTATTCTTAGTATAGGTTATTAAAATACTTTAGAAGGAATTCTTAAGCATCTTAGAAGCTCTAAACTTTTTATGTTAACAAATATATTCCAAATATAGCTGTAGAATATAGTGATGTTAATTTGGTTGCTAAAAGCTTCAAAATAAAATTTATTAGCGGATTTATTTTTATGTCAAATAGATTATAAATAATTTTGTGTTCTAAGAAATAGACTATTATATCTTGAAATACTACATAAGTAGAATTAAAAGCTTTGGATACAACTTGCATTGGAAATAAGCTTTAAAATTTCTTGAATTTATTTTTATTATGTATTTTAATATCTTAACTAATGTGCCTATTTGTTTGATTCATTTTATATTTATGGCCTCATCAATAATTTTATCATTTTATTTAATAGAATTTTGACCATTTTATTCTATAATTATTGGGCCTAATTATAATTGAATTATTCTATTTTTATGGTGGTTTTAGTAGTGCCCATTAATCCTATCAAAGGGTAAAGTTCTGCTCTTATATAAGGAGGCCATAATCCTTTCTTTGGCACATAGAGTTTGTGAGTTTAGACAATTTTGTTTTGTATACTCCCATAAGACTTTTGTGTTTTGGACAATGTGACTATTGACTAGTTCCTAATCTCCTTGTGGTTGCACACATGGGATAAGACACCGTTGAGAGTTAATGGAGTTTTATTTTGAAGTCATGATTAGTTGTTAATACCTATACAAAGGGATGCAATCGTGGCTTTAGGATAGCGACAAATATCATGACACTCCATTGATCCAACTCCATTTTCTTTAATCTTTTATGTGATTTGATCTACTATTTTATGCACTATATTTTATGTAATTATGTTTGTGATAATTATATGATTATATTTTTATGATACTAACACAAATCACACAATTATCACAATTTAAAGTTATAATTGTGATTTGCGTGCGAATAGTGAAATTCTATAATTATAAATGAAATAATTAAGTTTAACTCTGATTTATCGCCTTCAGATGTTAACTTGATGCCCGAGATTTGAAGATCCAAAGAAGGACATATTCTTGGTCAAAGCTTTTGTGGTTACAAATAATTAAACCTATGCAACTAGCCAGGTATGTTTTCTATAATCACGCCTTCCGTTCATATGTTAGTATAGCTATCCACTGGATGAGTTCAAGTGGTCATACATTTTAACTTAAAAAATGATATGAAAAACTTGTCTCAAACTTACAGAGGAAATTGAAGAAAAGCGGACATATACAATGTTGTTACCAATAGTCAATTTGTAGTTGCTTTTAACATTTACTACCTATCCTTGTTATACTTGCTGTGCTTGGAAGACATATTATACATAAGTCTCGAAATCTGTGGATGATATTGCAAGAAATAACAATCTATATATTTGTCGATGGTCAAGAGGTCGACCAAAGATGAGAGCTCGGGCGAGTGTTTTTCTGGATTAATAGGTCGAGTTAGGTTGAAATATATAGGTCGTTAGGTAGGAAGTTTTAATATAAATTTAGGTGTTTGATCTCATTAATTGACCCTTATAGCAATAAATGAGAGGGTATTTATAGTGGAGTGTTATGTTGTTTTAATATTGTAGGGTCCAGGTGTCCCGCCGTTTGAGCATATAGGTGGCTTTTTTAAGGGCTGAGATATTTCGAGTTCATAGATCCGGGTCAGGTGGTCGGGTCGACCCATATGAAAAAGACGCAGATCCTAAGGTTGTTTTGGGATTTTAGTTAATATTGAGGTTATTTTAGTCCTTTGGTAATAATTCCTTATCATTTTCACCCCAACTTCTTCATTTATGAATGTGGCATTCATTAATGAGGAAGTTGATCTGAAACATTGATCCTAACAGTCACTCAGATCTTTTTTGCGCATTTTGAGGCTGCAATCCTTATAAATAGGCATTGTAGGTATCATTTCCTCCCTTTATTTCCTTGCTTTCACCTCGTCCATTTAGATCGGATACTTCAACCTTTCCAAATAAGTGCCGACTAGTTGTGAGTGAAAGTGAAACTCTCGACCTTCCTACTAGGAATATTTTAACTCCAGCCAACATTAAGTCCGTAGCAAATAGGTGTTGACCTTATGACCATTTTTTTGTTTTCCATTGATTGTAATTTTGTATTGCTATCTGTTAATTTATTATTTTATTTATTTAACTACAATAGCTGTTAGAGATGGCCAATAATTCCCAGTCCCTTTCCCTTTCTCTTTCCCCATTACCGAGGTCAGTTAGGAACAATGACGACTCATTGTCATCTTTTTCATATTTTTTGTCCTCGAGCTCCAACCAATCTGGTCATGCTGCTGGGTTGTTCATCATTTCTTTACAGATCCTAACAATGACAGTGACCCCCTTAATACCCCTAGTAAAGTTAGTGTAAAAGTTTTTGCCTCCCTTTATAGTAAATTCTTTATTTTAAAAAGTTGTAAGATCATAATGCCGCAAGCTGGTTAGAAAATGTACCAACCTCCCCCTAACTGCTTATCTTTCCACATTCATGTTCTAGAAGCTGGTCTAAGGTTCCCCATATCCAAACCCTTAGCTAACATCATTAGGACCCTTGGGGTTTGCTCGACCTAATTATTTCTAAACTCTATTCATAATATCTTGGGCTTCATAATAATCATGCACTATTTCGGTGTTGAGCCTTCTTTCATCAATTTTTGGTATCTCTTTCACATTAATCCCTCAACTTGGTCAGGAGATTAGGGATTTTACTACGTAATAGCCCATCAAATTTTTAAGTTCCTAACCCATCTCCCGAGCTTCGTTGGCTCTTAGCATTACAAGTAGGTTTACATCGAAGCCCCTTCTCATAGTCTGTGGAACGTTCCTCGTGAGTGGTGGGACGATTAGCCTACCTTCTCTTCTAATGATGAACTATCTTAGGATGAGGATTTCATCAATGAGAGTTTGACTGCTAAATGGTTTGACTTTTAGATGCTCTTCAACGAGGAGACCCTTAAACGCATCAATCTCTCACCCGCTAGGCTCCAACCTAGGAGGACAATTAGTAAATGTATTTTTTTTTCTTTTTATTTTTCATACCTCCTAACTTCATTCTTACTTGTCTCCTTTTTGCAGAGATGATGGCCCTCAAAGCTATGACTACAAACCTTATAAAACAAAAAAAGGCAGAGGTAGCTACAACTTGGAGACATAAGAGAGGAGAAAGGACCTCCGTCGCCACACCAGATGAAGGCTCAGGGCCGTCAACCTTTCTGAAGACACACTCTTTGCTTCAATTGATGTGACTCCGTAGCACGGCTCTAGGGTGATTCCTTTAGACCCTATGCCCATTCGAGCAATTCCTCCGACCTTTGAAGAGTTGACGGGTGCAGACTTGAAAGTTGGGGTCCATTACAATGAAGGTCCAACCTTTAAGGTTGAGCAGGAAAAAGCTCAGGTAGACAAAGGTATAGGAAATGTCAGTACTGGCTTTTCATCGCCCAGCTTAGGAAGTCGATCTACGTAGTCTAGGGGCCCCATCATTAGGATAAAGCATCATTGCACTAATGGGTCTTCTAACCAATCAGGTGCCACTCAAATGACCTCCACTCAAACAATCTTTGTTCCTCCATTACTTGTGCCTCCAGTGAGAACCGAGGCCTGGAGAGGGCATGCCAACTATCTCAAAAATTGGAGATACTGCATTTAGCTGCCCACCAAAATGCAGCCCTACATCAACCTTCCATCAACACCTCATTTGTGCTAACAAGTGATGTTAAAGGTGGGTTGTATAACCTTGGCAACAGTTTGCAGCGAGACAATGGCTAGGCTAGGCTGATGTTCACCCATTATTGCTTTGTGGAAGAGTACCTGGCACACAATTTAATGCAAGTAAATTTTAAGTGCATTATAACCTTCCCTATTTTATTTTTCTATCTTACAATGTGCATGAACTTTGCAGGCAGCCATTTTTGCTCGCCAACTGGCCATACAGTGCACTTTTCTGCAAGACTGTTGTGTGGTCACAGAAGCTCAGATGGGCAATGTCTATCAAAAGTTGGACAAATTAAGTGAGGAGGTCGCTGTTTGTGACTGCATTGCTGCCAAGAAAGATCAAAGGATCAGAGATTTAGAGAAGGATGTCGAGTAGTTAAAGAGGGACTTAGCATCCTCTAAGAAAAAATCTGGCAACCTCTCTAATCAATTGAGTACTGAAAGAGAACTTTAATTCGAGGCAGGATGAAAGAGGGGCCACGAAGAGTTCCAACAATCAACCTCTTTTTGGGATCAACTCCATGATGCCCGACATGATAAAGTTTGAAACTTCATGCATTCTCAAGTCTTCACGTTAGCGATTGCCCAAAGAGCTAACACTAAAGGATTTGACAACTTCTTTAAGTGCCAATATTAGCTAGGGAAACTAGGTGGTTTGAAAGACAATTTCGACATCGACTTACTCAACCCTAGCAAAACTGAAGACCTCAAAGATTATCCTAAAGTACCTCTGCCTAATCTTTCGAAGGAAAAGTTCGGGTACATCTTTGAACAGTTATCTAATCCCGAAGATGAGGCACCTAGGCCATTGGAACCTGGTCTCTAAATCCCGATCATCGTACCTTAAACCCTTAAAGCTTTTGTATCTTATCTTCATTTAGTGTTTTGCATCCTCGACCTAGTCATTTGATAGGGTACACATGTAAACGATCGAGTTGCTTTCATTTTTTTTCATCTTTTATTTTTGTACCAACTTGAAAAGAGGTTGTAACTTTTGCAACATCGAGATGAAATGCTAAATGAAGTTTATTTCTCTACTTGCCTCTTTCATTATCAATCGCTTAGTTTGCTTTTAACTTTCTTTCTCTTGTGATTTGTTTAACTTCTTCCAAGCAATAACAGATGGTGGTCGTCGTGTATCATAACATTAATTGCCCTGCTCTTTAGGCCTTTGTTAGTTAAGGTCAAGATGTTATGGTTAACATACTTTTTGTCATCTATAAGAGCTCGGCCTTTTTTTATATTTTTTCATATTACCACTCTTTTAAGGTTGACCTTTTGCCAGTTTTTTCATTCTATGATCTTTTGCAGGTTGAGCATGATCTTTTGACCTTTTTTAGGTCTTAATTACACCTTTTTCAAGTTGTTTCATTCTTCGACCTTTTGTAGGTTTTTTCATTCTTCGACCTTTTGTAGGTTGAGCATGATCTTTAGACCTTTTTTAGGTTTTTATTACACCATTTTTAAGTTTTTTCATTCTTAGACCTTTTGTAAGTTTTTTCATTCTTCGACCTTTTGCAGGTTGAGCATGATTTTTTGACCTTTTTCAGATCTTGATTACACCTTTTTTAGGTTTTTTCATTCTTTGACCTTTTGCAGGTTTTTTCATTCTTTGACCTTTCACAAGTTGAACACGATCTTTTGATCTTTTTCAGGTCTTTATTACACCTTTTTCAGGTTGATTCATTCTTTGACCTTTTGCAGGTTAAGCTTGACCTTCTGACCTTTTTTAGGTATCGTCATCTCTGTCATTTTAATCATGCTAAAAAGCAAAAACTAATAATGGTGACATATACTTGCAGTGATTTTACATGTACAATCATCTAGCAGATGTAATATTTTTCAAAATTATATAAAACATACTATTTTCAAACATAGAATTTCCTTAAGTTTTGTATTCCCCAAGGTTGTGGGAGCTCCTTTCCATCAAGCGACTGCACATGTATGCTTCGTTCTTTGTCACCTTCACTGCTTTGAAAGATCCCTCCCAGTTGGGATCCAGCTTGTTGATGTACCTAGATACTTATGCTTTCTTCAGCACTAAGTCCCTAATCTCCATTTTTCTTTCTCTCATATTCTTATTGTAACTCGTCGCCATTTGCTTTTTTGCAGTATCATCCTCCTTGCTGTTGTGTTTCTAGCTTCTTGTATAGTGTCTAGGTCAAAAGCTCGCCTTGCAGCATTATCCTCTTAGTTGAACTCCAACACCCTAAAAGTTTCTAGTCTGATCTCCATAAGTATCACTGCCTCCGACCTATAGACCATACTAAACAGTATTTCTCCTTTTGAAACTCTAAAGGTTGTTCAATGGGCTGACAATACTGCTGGGAATTCATCTACCCACATTCCTTTACCACCATCCAACTTATTTTTCAAGCTGTTCAAAAGGGTTTTGTTTGTCTTTTTAGTTTGGCCATTAGCTTGTAGATGCCCTACTAATGTAAAATTTTGCTGTATCTTTATCTCTTTGCACCAGTTAAGAATATTCTTTCCTTGAAATTGGGCACCATTATCCAAAATAAGAATCCGAGGTATGCCAAAGTGACATACTATGTTCCTCCATAGAAAATTCATGACCTCCATTTTGAATATCTTGACAATAGCCTCTGTTTTGACCTACTTGCTGAAGTACTCCACTAGTATGATAACAAACTTCTTTTGTCCCTTTGTCGGAGGAAATGACCTATTGATATCTATACCCCATATGTCGAAAGGGTAAGTAACCTTGATTGGCTTGAGTTCCGCACTAGGCTTATGTATCAAATTAGCGTATAACTGGCACTCTGGACACTTCTCAGCAAACTCAATAGCATTTTTAACCACTGAAGGACAAAAGTACCCTTGCCTAGTGACCTTCTGAGCCAACACTCGACCTCCAAAGTGGTTTCCACAACTACCCTCATGTATCTCCCTTAGAGCATATTGTACTTGATCCACATCAAGGCATCTTAAGAGCGGCCCACTATATGATTTTTTGTATAACTTATCTTTCCATACTATGAACTTTGATGCTTGCCTTAGAATTCTTCTTGAAACTACTAGATCTGTTGGGAGTATCCCCTCATTTAGGTAATATGAGATCTCTCTTTTCCACCTATTTCGCTACAAACTACCCAACTTCACAACCATGACTTCTTTCTCAAAGGTCTTTTGGTCGTAGATCGCTGGCTCTCCCATTGTGATTATTGTTACCTTATTGGTCCTTAGTCCACTGATCATATTGGCGAACTTTGATGCGGAATCAACCCATTCATTTTTAAATCTTGGTATCTATACTACTTGCTTTCTATTTGTCTTGCCAAATCCCTTACCTTCTCTAGGTATTTTTTCATAATCTCCTCATTCGCCTCAAATATCCTATTAAATTGATTTGCTATGAGTTGGAAATATGTGTATATAATGAGGTCCTTGATCTGCATATCTTTTGTTATTTTTAAAGTGGCAACAATAGCTTCATACTCTGCCTTATTATTGGTTACCTGGAATTACAACTTCAAGGCAAAATCCAGCTCATCCCCTAGCAAATTTTGAAACTAGAGTCCAGAGCCTTCTCATTGGGCCATTGATGAACCATCGACATGTACCATCCACTGACTTGTCACTAGCGCGCATTGACCTCGAGAGGTAGCTCTGAGGTTTCTTCCCCTATGTCCGTAAGGAAATTAGCCAATACCTGTGCCTTCATAGTTGTTATGTTCTGAAACTCTATCAAGAACTCACTCAATTCCATAGCCCATTTCACTAACCTTCCAAATAGGTTTGGCTTATGCAGTGTCTCTCTCAAAGGTTGGTTAGTTAGAACTACTATATGATGAGCTTAGAAATAAGGTCTCAATTTTCTAGCTATCTGACCAAAGCCAATGTAAACCTCTCAATCTAGTTGTACCTTTTTTCTATCCCTTGCAATACTTTAGTAATGTAGTAGATAAGTTTATGGTGCTTACCAATAGCTTTTGATAACACCGAGCTGACGACCTCCTTGGTCGCAAAAATATATAAGTACAATATTGCACCCATTAACGGCTTTTTCAAGAGAGCTGAGGAGCTGAGATACTTTTTTAGATCTCTAAATGCTCACTCACATTTCTCTGTCCATGTGAACTCTCTCAAATTTCTCAAAGTTTTGAAGAAAGGTAAGCCTATCTACGCTAACCTCTCTATGAAACTTTCCTAATGCGACCATTCGACCTATCAACTGTTGCACCTCTCTAGCAGTCTTAGGTGATGGCATTTTCAAAATGGCTTCTATCTTCTCTAGGTTGGCCTCTATTCCTCTCTTGGTGACCATCTATCCCAGAAACTTTCCACCTTTGACTCTTAATGTGTACTTGGCTAGATTTAATTTTAGATCATACTGCTGCATAATACTGAAGGCCTCTTTCAAGTAGTCTATATGTTCCTCCTTACTCATGCTTTTAACCAACATGTCATCCACATAGACCTCTATTGTACAACCTTTTTGGTCTTTGAACATCTTATTCACCAACTTTTAATACATTTCTCTTGCATTTTTCAACCCAAATGGCATCACCGGTAGCAGTATACCTCACTCTCGACAACAAAAGCTATTTTATCCATATCCTCAGGAGCCATACGTATTTGGTGATAACCTTGATATGCTTCCATCATACTTAATAGATCATATCCCACCATCAAATCAACCAAAGCATCTATTCAGGGTAAGGGATAAGAATCGTTAAGGTAAGCTTTGTTCAAATCGGTGTAATCTATGCACATCCTCTATCTCACACCTATTTTGGGAACCACTACAGCATTAGACAACCATTTGGTATACAGCACTTCCATAATAAAGCCTGCTGCCAATAACATTCTAACCTCCTCTTCTATTACTTTATTTCATTTGACCCCAAAACTGCATTTCTTTTGCCAAATATGGGGGGCATTAGGATCTACATTCAAGTTATGAACTACGACCTCCGGATCTATTCCCTTGAAATCCATAAGTCCCCACACAAAGACATCCATATTTTCTCTCAAGAATTCTATCATTAAAACTTCAGATTAAGGGTTTTATGTGCATACCTATTCTCATAGTTTGGCTTGGGTCTCTTGGTTGGAGCTCTATCTATTTGTGATCACAGGGCTCTATTCTCCTCTTTTTACCATCTTCCTGTTCAATACTCATAGGTAGCTCTAGTTGTTGACCCCCTTTAAAATTTATGCTCCTTTCTTTTTTCTACTCTAACTTAGGCCTGGTGAGTGAGATATTATAATAGACCCATGCTACTTTCTGATCACAATGCACCTCTCCAATCCCCGCATTGGTCGAAAACTTTATTTTCAAATGGTAGGTAGACACCATAGCCTTGAAATGGTTAAGGCTAGGACATCCCAATATCATGTTATAAGCAAACTGGTAATCCACCACCAAGTACTTTAGAATGATTATTTTTTACTTCGACTTTGCCTCTAGAGATGTAGGGAGGTCGATAGTTCCTAGGGGCACGATTTCAACACCTCCAAACCTTACCAATGGCGTACTTATTGGTTGAATGGTCGTGACATCCAGGTCTATCATTTTCTATGTGCTCATGAATATGATATCTATTAAGCTATCATTATCCACCAATACTTTCCGTACTGCAAAATTCACAATATCTGTTGTTATTACCATGGGATCATCATAAAGTTGTATCACCCTTTCTAGGTCATTATGGTTGAAATTTGTGGGCTCTATCTTCTTTTCTAAGGAATAAACTGATGAACTCTTTTATTCCTCCTGTGCATACCTTTTTCATGCATTGCGCGGGTCTCCTTCCATGGGTCTACTGGCTATCATGTTTATCACCCCTTTTTGTTAGTGGTTATCTGCATCCACTAGTTCGCGACCTCTCTCTGCTTCATGATGTCTCCCATATTTATACCTTCTGTATGGGCTATGTGAAGTACTTTGAGATTGACCTTTATGTTGCCACTGCCCTTGGGTATTTACATGTGATTGCTGCACAAATTTCTTTAAATACCCCTGCCTTATCAACCTTTATATCTTATCCTTTAGATGTCAGCAATTCTCTGTATTGTGCTCTTTATCTCGATGAAAAACATAGTATTGGTTTGAATTCTTCTTACTGGGCATATCCCACTACTTAGCGGGCCATCTTATGATGTATGATAAGGCAATAGCAAACATAGCTTTAGCTCTGGAGGTCCACAAAGGCGTGTAATGATTAAATCTTGGTGGAGGTGGGGACCTTCAATGGTCTTTTCTAAACTAAAGTTTACCCATTTCCTCTTTTTTTTTGCATTTTTGCTCCTTTCACGACCTTCGACCATTCTTTATCCCTTATGATATTCATATTCACCTCATGCACATACCTTTCTGCTACCTTTATGAGGGTCTCCACATCAGGAAGTGGTTCTCTAGCCAAAGCGAATGCTTAGGGGCCCTTTTTATTGAATCGGCTCATAATTGCCCTTAAAGTTTCATCTTCTTTCTACCTTATGGTAAAGAAGTATATTGCTGGTCCCTTGGATTTTTTCTTGCTAGCAAAGTGAGATAAGAACTTTCTACATAGATGGTCATACGCCACTACAGTTCCTGGTACTAACAAGGTAAACCACTTCTGCGCTCAACCGTATAAAGTAGTGATGAACACCCTACAGTTAATTACATCTGATAATCTATACAACTGCATTACATGCTTAAATGCTGTCAAGTGTTCCTGTAGGTCAGAATTTCCCATATACCTTAGGTGTTTTGGTATTTTGAATTCCACCAGAATTGTTTCTCTCAAGATCTCCACATCAAAAGGAAAGCTTCTCTTTTGCAAAGAAGATCCCTGGTGCTCCATTTTCTTGATCTCCTGTAATCTCGTACTCAACTACTGTACTTAGTCACTAATTTCTTGAACCTTGATGGGAGCTTTGCTTCTAGAATGCCTCCTATCTAACCTCATCCCCCTATTTTCCTGCATGCTCGTGGCTTCCTCATCTAGGTGCCTTGAATAACTTTTTTCCTCCCCCAAACCTCCATCGCTTCTCAGTACCTTAATTCCTTTATCTTGGGCAGGAGATTCCTCACAGAACAACCTTCTTGAAGGTGGTTGTGGTGCCATAATAGAACTTGTTAACCTCCTATCAACCACTTTGTTAGTTATTTCTTCAATCAAGGTTTGCAACTCTGATCGTGTTATTCCTATCATTGGTTTTGGTTGGGTTGTAGGAGGTGAGTGCTACAACAAAGGTGATCTGGCTTGAATCCCTGGTGTCTCCATGTTCTTACTAGGTGTTGTTGCCATGACTTGAACTAACCCAGGACTCAAAATACTCAATTCGATTTCCCACAGACGGCACCTACTAATGTTACAAGAAATGACAATCTGTATATTTGTCGATGGTTAAGAGGTCAACCAAAGATGAGAGCTCGGGTGGGTGCTTCTCTAGATTAATAGGTTGAGTTCGATTGAAATATATAGATCATTAGGTAAGAAGTTTTAGTGTAAAGGTAGGTGTTTGATCTCATTAATTGACCCTAATAATAATAAATGAGGGGTTATTTATAATGGGGTGTTTTGCTGTCTTGATACTGTAGGGTCTAGGTGTCCCGCCATTTGAGCGTATAGGTGGCTATTTTTGAGGGCTGAGTTCTTTTAGGTTCACAGATCCGAGTCGGGTGGTCAAGTCAACTTATATAAAAAAGACGCAAATCCTAGGGTTGTTTTGGGATTTTCATTAATATTGGGGTTATTTTAGTCCTTTGGTAATAATTCCTTATCTGTGGAAGTCTCTATAACGTTAAAGTTTGATGAAGGAATTTTGTCAGTTGATAATTTCTTAATATGCAAATATTATTATCTACAATTCTTGAACCAAAATATTAAGAAGTTTTTGTTACTCTAAGGGCTGGATATTTCTTAAGAGGCACATGTATTGTTGTGTATGATTTAATTAACAAAAAAGAAAATAGGATAAATACATTCTTTGGTACCATTACATATGCCAAGCAAATTTAAGTACTCATGAAGAATGAAATTGATATTCTTCTTCATGATATCATATATAACCTTTATACTTGAAATTTTGTATTGAGGCATGCAAGTTAGTGGAGTTATTTAACAGTTAGTTTGCTCAAATTATAGGTATGAAAGTCAACTAGAGCTTTTATTATAACAAATAGTGGTGGTTATTGAATCATTGATTTTGTGCAATTTATATTATAATTGTACTAATTATAAGTGCATTATTTGTTATAAAATGTGAATTGATCATTTTGATTGTTCTTATAGTAGCAAGTCATCGCTTGGAATTCCAAAAGAATGATCAAACTCAAGTTCTAGCTTGTTGGAATTTGAGCTAGAATCTAAATGTCTAACATATTTAACTCACCTAGCCAAATATTATGCATATATGATATGTTTTGTTATACCCTGAATTTGTGTCTAAAAATCAAATGGGTTTATCAAATTACTTAGTTGAAACTTATGCTATATATGACAAGGAAAAATATTTGATAATTTATATAAATTTAATTTATCGACCTACAATGAATTGTTTTAATTAGTATCTTAAGAATGAGATTGCTTTCAAGAGAAAAGTTCATTTTGTCAGTTTTATAAAAAAACAAAAGAAAAGAAAAGAAAAGAAAGACATATTATTCTTGGGATAATTTCTGATGAAACTGTGCATTATTTATTTTTCCCATTCTTAGTGATTCAATAAGTGGAATATTTAATCTTAAGTGGTTGTTTATTTTATTTTAAGAAATAGTGAAATAGCAGCTCAATATTTGTAAGTTTATGCATCACTTTCTTTGTAGAGTTATGGAATTAGTTACTGAGTTATTGAGTTAAATAGTGAAATAGCAGCTCAATATTTAATCTTAAGTTTGTGCATCACTTTCTTTGTTTATCTTTATGCATCACTTTCTTAGTGAAGTGTTGGGGTGGAAAATATTTATTTAGTTTACAAATGAAATTTGAAATTTATTGCTCTAACTTCTTCATTAATCCCATGAGTTTATGTTTAACATTTTTTTTCCAAGTGCGTAATTGTTGGTTTATACATGAAAGCTTGAAAATGTGAACTAAAGAGATCACCTCTTCTTCTTTAATGTCTCTAGTTACAAGAGAAATGTGGGGGTTTAAGTAAATATGAGAATTATATATTATTATTCTTGAGTTTATAAGTGTGTAACAAATAGATGGGAGATGACCAAAACAATAATGCCCTAAGAAGAAAATTCAAACTCCAAATATTTGAAGAATTTCAAGTGATATTTAGATTAGTTCTTATGAACTGATAATATATTATTTGAGGAGTTTTATCTTATAAAACAAGTGCATGTGCAGAATTGAGTAAACACAAGAAGCAGGAAAGGGAGGAAAAATAAAATAAAATAAAATAAGAGGCATGTTATTTTATAGTCCATGAGATGGAAAACTGCCTCGGGGAACTAGCTATAAAGGCTAGATCCTTAATCATCAAGGGGGATGGGCTAAGCCCATAAGGGAGTCACCTTTGGGAGTAATCTAACCTTTGTAATTGGAGATCTCATGAAGAAGGTTCAATGGGTAAGAACAACTCGTACTACATGACTCGTATATAGCATTAATTTTAAGAAGATTGTATATAAGAGACCTCCTTCCCATCCCTAAAATGAAGTGCTATGAAAATATAATGTGAGGCTTGGCTTTGACCCTTAATGAGACCAAGGTGGGATTTTCGTGAGGTATGGATCACACATATCTTTGGAGGGCTCACCTAAGTGAGGGTTGCCATAGGCGTGGCTGTGGGTTTGGGCTAACCCTAGAAACCTCATGAGAATCAAGATTGAGCGTAAGGCCATCAATACACTAACTTGCTATAATCATGTCCTGAAGTCAATATCATGTGTGTGATAATTGAAATTTGGTTCAAGGAACCTAATTCAAGGCTTAGTCCATTATGGCTCCCTCAAACGGAAATTACTATCACTAAGTGTATGTTCAAGTCCTGAAGGCACATGCACCAATTGTACAGTATAAGTTGCCATTATATTTCTTTTATATTGAATTTCAAAAATTTTAAATCTTGTGAGGGATTTTTGGAACTAAGCTTTAAAATTTCTTTAATTTATTTTTATTTCCAACGATATCATTTTATTATGTGTTTTAATGTCTTAACTAATGTGCATATTTGTTTGATTCATTTTATATTTATAGCCTCATCAATTATTTTATCATTTTATTTAATAAAATTTTGACCATTTTATTCTATAATTATTGGGCCTTATTATAATTGAATTTATGGTGTTTTTATGATAGTTTTAGTGGCCTATTAATCCTTTCTAATAGTTAAATTCTACTCTTATCTTATATAGGGCCACAATCCTTTCTTTGGCACATAGAGTTTGTGAGTTTAGACAATTTTATTTCATACACTCCCACAAAACTTGTGTGTTTTTGACAATGTGACTATGAACTGGTTCTTAATTTCCTCGCGATCGTACACATGGGATAAGACACCACTGAGAGCTAATGAGATTTTATTTTAGAGTCATAATCAATTGTTAATACCCATACGAAGGGAGGCAATCACAGCTTTAGGACAACGATCTCTTATGTGGTTTGATCTACTATGTTATGCATTGTATTTTGTATAATTATGTTTGTGATGATTATATAATTATAGTTTTATGACATTAACATAAATCACACAATTAGCCACAACTTGTACAAATTTTGAATGGTTGAGAGATTTATTACTTGATATTTTGTTAGATAATAATCTTGCCCAACCGTTTTTTATACATTATGATTGTAAAATTGTGGTCGCTAGATCTTATGAAACATGTACATTTTAACAAGAAAATGAAAAGCACTTACAAGCAAGATGCAATATGTGAAGTTTTTGTTAAAGGGAAACGTGGTGTCTTTAATTTTGAGAAGCTTGAGAAAAACTTGGCAGGCAATTTGACCAAAGATCTACCAACAAGAGTACATTTCAATCATCAAGGAGGGTGGACATAACTCATAAGCCTGCTAGGGAACCTTCCTAAGTAATCCAATTTTTGTGATTGGAGACTTATGAAAAAAATTTAATGAGTGGAAGAAACATCCTGTGATGTCTGGCTCATTTAGCACTAATTTATGAAGAAAGCGTTCTTTCCATCCCTATGGTGATAGCATTTGTAGCGTGATATTAGTTTAGGCTTAGACGTAACGAAATCAAATATAAATTATACATTATGCCTGGATATTTTCACCTACATGGGAGTTTATATGAGATTGTGACTATGGGTTTAGGTTCACCCTAATCAAAGGCTCTTGTAAGAATCAAGACTTCCAACAAATACCAAGATAAGTATTGTGTGTAATACATTAAAATTTGTCCAAAGGACCTTATTCAAAGAATAGTCAAATTATGATTCCCTTAAATGAAACTCGTTCGAACTAAGTGTAGGTTTACATTTGAAAGGCCCCTAAATCTATTATATAATATTCAATTACCCGATTATATTTTTTATAAAATTTTAAACCTAGTGATTATAACTGTTGGGAATTTCAAAACTTCAAAAATCCAATTAATTTTTGTTATTTAAATTTATAATTTTCTCAGTAGTTTTGAGTTTTTATTATATGTTTCATCCTAATACCATAAGTATGTCCCAGGGTCCAAGTAGATGTGTACGATCATCACTAGATCTTTCGCATTCTAACACGTTTAGCTTTATATACTATTTTGTACGATGCAATAAAGTTGTTATCTCTGGTCTCTTATGATCCTACTCACAATAATAGATGTTGCCAACAATATTCTTGAATTTTTATCTTGAGGTGACAATGAATTGTTAAAATCGATACGAATACGATGCTATCACGATCTTAAGATAGCGTTATGGGATGTGGCTCTAACGAGCCATCCATTTTATTCACAAAATTTATTTACTTTCATAATATTTACAAGTAGAATGTATTCTTGTTATTTATTCTCACAAAAGTTTTTAAAATTTTCCGCAACAAAATTTATTCGTTTTCTTTGTTATATTATTAAAAAAATCCAAACGCAGAGTGAAAAAGTACCCAAACTATTAGGGGAAAAAATGCCAAAAAGGCCATCACTTGCAAGAAGTGAATTCAATTTGAAAAATTTGCAGTTCTATGCATCTCATCTGCTGCAATTTTCATATATTTTACCTACATGAAAATGGTTGCTGTTGAAACTGCAAACGGAAACTTAAAATTACATTTGGATGGATAAACACTGAAGTGCCATTATTGCAAGTCATGCGGAGGCAATTGTTTGGACCAATTAAAAGAGAAAAAAAGAAAATAGAAATTGCGAATGGGAATGGACAACTATGCTTATTTCACGATAGTAGAAAATAAAATAAACTTGGTTGAATGGATGGAATTAGTCAAATACAATTTTGAAAAGTAGAAAATAAAAATAAATTTCTTCTTGGGGATTTGAATTTTGTATTTTTAAATTTATTTTGAGCAGCAACAGCAGCAGCAGCATGTTACTTTAATTTTACAATTTTAGCTTGTTATTTATTTTTATTATTAATGAAATAAGTCATATGATATATAGTTTTAAGTAGTTTCGTATTTTATAGACTGTCATATCTTATCCGATGTCTCTATTTGTTGGGCCATGGGCCATTGTTTTACAGGCTCCTTCATCAACTCACTCCAACCTCTCACTGGCAGAGTCAGAACCAGGACCAACACCTTCGTTTAATCAGCCCAAAGTCTTTTCTTGTTATGTTGAGGCCCACTTTTTTCCTTTTCCTTTTTCTTTTTAATTCTAATAACAGGTCACAGGTAGAAGCTAAGCTTGTGTTGGTCCAATCTTTAAGAAAATAGTGCCTAAACCCAATGTAAAGCTGCTGCACAATCAGACATCAAGGCAGCCCAAACCGTTTTGTTGATTCTTTTATTATTACTGGTTGGGGAGCTATGAGTCTCATTCAAGTGGGAACAGTAGAAGATTTATTAGAAACTCCCTTCGATTTATTGTCATCGTAACAAATTTCAGTTCTCAAAATGCTTTTAAATAAGGAAGTACATTTTTTGAAATTGCTGTTAAAATAATGTTTTCTTTTTTTGAATATCCTTTCAAAACATATTACAACTATACACACATACACACACACACACATATATATATATATATACATACACACATACACATAACCAAGTAATCATGACACGTATATACATAATAAACTCATTTTCACTCAACTAATCCAATAAAAATTTGACTAATATAACATTTCTAGTAAATTTTGTCTCCCTCAAAATATTTCCAAACAAATTATTTTCTCATAAAATATTTTCCAACAACTCCTAAAATAATAACAAACAAACAAATATTACATTTTCAATAGCACTCTCAAAATACATTCTTTCAAAATAATCTCCTCAAAACACCCAAAACAAAAACCAAAGAACTGCTGATTAACCTCTTTGTACTAAAACTAGGTTCTATTTGACTTAATTAATACAGATTTTAGATGAGAATTGAGAATGTGTAAGGGCTTGTTCTTTTGGTGTTTCCCAAGATTTTAATAAATCATGGTTGATTAGGACGCATAGATATAGATATATATATATATATATAGGAACTAGTGTAAATAAGAATAATTAAAGTTGACGATGGATTGCTACTTGAAATGACCGAAAATAAGCATTCTTGGTATTAATATATGCTACGTGGAGTCAACAAAAATAAAATCAATATAAAATAAAAACGAAATACATTCAAAAATTGAACAAAATCCTTGGGACGTGATTTTTTAATAAAATTGAACCAATGAGAAGGCTGCTGCTGCTGCTGCTGCTCATAATAATAACAATGAAATGGGTGCTCGCTAAATTCAAAGCCGAGAACAAAAAGTTATAGTGATGAAGTTGGGAGCACAAAAAATTCAACTTGATTGGACAGCTGCAGTTGTGCCTCCAGAATTGTGGGACCCTCTCAAAGTAATGTCACTTCAAGCTTTTATTGAAGAGAATGAATTAAAGGGGAAACAATTAAAAGGGAGGAGAGATTATGTGGGAGAATCAAAGAAAGGGAACATTAATATAAATATAGATAGAGAAAGCGGGCTGGGGCTGGGGCTGGGGCTGGGGCGCGGGGGGTGGAAACAAAAGTTTTTAGGGAAAAAAATAATGTTAATGGGTTCTTTTCAAAATCTGAGTGGCTTTATCGGTCAGTTGTTCTCTCAGATTTGTAGGGCACTAACATAATGCCTCAAAGTCTTGGAAAAGATTCATTATGTTTCAACTTTTCATTATGTTTCAACTTTTCTTTTCCCACGTATATCAGATTATACTCTAATGATAAGATTGAGATTTAAAGATCTATAAATTAAGCAATATTAAAATTGATTTTTATTTTTATTAAGAAACAAAACTTAAATTAAGCAATATTAAAATTGAGGTTATGAATTTTTCAAAATATCTTATAAAATATTTGAGCGCTTATAAGATGTTTAAAAATGTTTGATTATTTTTTTTATAACTTCTTAAATTAAGATGTTAAGAGCTCATAAGCTCTTTTTAAAAAAATAAAAAATTCTTAATTTATTTTCAAGATTCTAACAAGTTCTTCTTAATTTTATTCATTACTAACATTTTATATGCTTCAAAATCTTATTTTATCCAAACGTTTTATTAACCTTTTTTTGCCCTTTAAAATTTAATAAATTTTAAAACATTTTATAAAATTTATGTACTTATAAGATGTTTTAGATATATTCAATGAAAAACCATTTTAATGATAGTATAGATCGTGATACCGTGTCATCAATTCGTCGGTAAAGAAAGAAAGAAATAACACTCTTCTAATTATGTTATTTACTTTAGGGCTTAGGTTTGTAAGTAGGATCTTATACCTATGGCAAATGCTTGGAATGGAAAAAAGTTCCGAGCTGCAATACTGACTACTTCTTAAGTGATTTTATGTGGGAGTAAGTGGGGAAAATTCCAAACTTTTTTAAGTAAGGTCATAGTTTCTGGCCATATTTTTGTTTACGGAAAAAAAGCACTTTGTATCAGTACTCATTTTGATATGTATACATATATATATATATATAATATTTATAGATGTTTAAAGGTTAGAGATTAGGGAATAACATGTTCTATTTCCTACTAATTAATTAACTTTTATTGATTTTAATATGTATATATATATATATATATATATATATGAAAATTCGATAGCATCAAAAACTAGTCCAACTCTAAAATTCCATTTGAAGATCATATCCGTACCAATATAGGAACAAAATTCGGCAGAATATATATCTATATATATGTGTGCGAAAGATATTTAAAAATTAATCCTTTTTGAATTGGAAATTCTTAGCCTGATTGGTTTTATTTTCATTTCTATTATTTTTAAAATTTTTAAAAATTAGTTAGTGGAAATGAATTAAAAATGAGTTTGTATTTGGATAAAATGTTGAAAGTATAATGATTATGTTGGTTTTAATAAGCTATAAGTGGAGAGAGATAGAAGTACTGGAATAGAGAGACAAGATATATAAGCTATTAGAAAATGTGTTTTGAAAATAAAAATAAAAATGATGTTGAGTAAAATTGTGTAAAAAGTGATGTGTTTCATTTATGAAGAAGTAGAAATTGTGAAAATATAGTGTGAAAATGAAACCAAATAGCCCCTAGCATCAAGTTTTTAGAAGATAGACTTCTAATATCTTTTTAGTGAGGAACTTGTAAAGATTCAAATCAGTAATTTATATTATAAATATATGTTCTATTAACAAGAGATAAAGGAGAATATAGTTGAGTGTTTTTCTAAAACATTATTCTAAAAATTAAATTTTAAATTATCACTCTTTCAAAATTATTTACAATATTATTACCTTATTGCCATATGTATTCCAATGTAAGTAAAAACTTAGTAGTTGGAATTTATAATTTTTCCTTATTTAAAGGCCCCACCAAAATTTTCATTGTTAGCACTTTCTTTCTTTCTTCATAAATATATATATATATATATATATATTAATTTTTTAATGGAATTTCACCATCTTCTCAACTCAACAAGTAGCAAATAAGTTTAGTTATTTTTTCATCCTTAGTCTACATGTTTCAACATTGGCAAAGTAAGAGCCAATCAAAATTTTTTCTTTCTGCCTTTTAGAATATCATAAAATTACAATATAAAATAAAATATCATTGATGTTGCAAATTAATCTTTTAGGAATTCTTAATTTTGCTTCATTTGTTGGATCTATGAAGTTAATAAAATAATTTGTTGAGATATTCGACTTTATTGTTCAATATTTTTTATTAACACAAACAGTGTGTGATTACTATGTGATTTATTTTTTTAGGACTTAGTTGATTTTTGACTCTTACTTCATCTATTTATCTCCAAATTTTATTGATAGAATTTTTGTTGAAATACATGGTCTTATTGGTTTAAAAGTGTCTACAAACTTTTGTTTGATTTCTTTCTATTAAACTTTGTAGTTTATTGCTGAATAAAATTCTGTATTGCAATTAATGTGATTACTAACTTGTTAATAAAAGAAAAAAAAATGAGGTGGAGACCAAGTGCCTCACTCGTATACCTTATTTTCAATATTGAATCACAACTCCAATAAATTTCAATTAATAAATTCTAATTGTTTATGAAATAAGAAAAGAAATATGAATTCCAACTAATCAATTTTTGCTTACCTCAAATACATGTGGCAATAAAAAATAATAAGATGAAAGATAATTTCAAAAGAGTGATAGTTTGAAAATTATTTTTTATTAAAATAACATTTTGAAAAAATAACTAGAATATAATTAATTCTAGATTCTCAAAAAATTTGCCCTGCCCGCCACCCCCACTCCTCTTTCTCCCTCTGATCTATTTGATTTAGTTTTCTTTTTTTGGTGCTAAATCATAAAGTAACTTTTGTACTCAGTGAAAAAATTATTAAAAAATTCAAAAAAAAAATCATATATTAAAAGTCTGAAAGCATTGACATGGAAACTTTACTTTTAAAATTGTAACTTAAATCATTGAATTTGCAGTATAACTCATAATCATTTGAAATTGAATTTATGGAGAGAGTAGTACTTATGAAGGCATTTAGGTAATTAAGGTGGGAATAGATATGGTCCAAGTCAAGATATATTGAATCACATTTAATCATTTACGTTTCTGAATCTGACCAATAAAATTCTTTTCTCATTTGGAATGTTGCAATGTGCTAAAGTTTGTTACTAAATAATTTAGCATCTTTATCACTTATCCATCTGTCAATCTTATTTTCTTTCTGCCTTGTTACTTTATGGAATCTATAAAACCTTGAAGTAGGGACTTATCCAAAAATTAATAGGCCCTGCCTATTGGCTTTTAATTTATTTTTCCAATTTTATATTTTTTTCCTTGTGAAAAAAAAAATATTTTATTTGGGCAAATTTATAATTAGGTAGTTTTTGGAAATTGCTTGATATTAGATATGTATTTTAAAAATAGTACCTCTACATATGTTCAGATTATAAATTACTTATTATGCTAAATCATAAAAATAAAAATTTTACTTTGTGTATTGAACCAAATATATTTTCTTTATCATCTTTGAAGAATTTTAAATTTGCCTAATTAGTAGATTTGATCTATCTCTGTACTCAATTCTTCTTTTAATCCGATGAAACTTACTATTAAATTGTTGTTTTTATTATTTTGATATCAAATTGAGTACTTAACAAATTATTTTCTTGCTAAAAAATTGTAAGTCTTTTGTTGATGAAAATTTAAAAAAAAAATTAGCATGATCTCTCTCTCTCTCTCTCTCTCTCTCTCTCTCAATATTTTTAGAGCGGACAAAAGAGTCATTTGACTTTTTCTATTTGATATTGTATGAAAATAGGGTCGGACTCTTTTCTGAAAGTCAATGAAGTGTTGACTTCTGCTCTTGGAACGCACTTATATAGAATCAAAGCTCTAGCTTATAAATAATTACTTAGATGCCTTTTTAGCTTTGAGAACTAGTATTTGTATTCATTGATGAATCCTTGTTAGGCTTTGATCCACTTAGGTTTGGTGTGCATTTTGGTAGACTTAATTTGTTGGGATCATTGGCCATCTCCTTATTTATTTATCTATCTAATTAGGCATTTTATTTGTTTTTCATGTTTTTGCTCTTAGGGTTTTATTTTACCATATCATTGAACCCCTAATTTGAAAATTTATTTTCACATTAAAAGTATATCTTAATAGTTGATTTTGTTTTGCCTTAGCTTGATAATTAATTTCATTTTTTTTGTATTAATTTACCTTTAATTTAATTATAAAAATAATTTGGGTAAATCAATAATTGAATAATTTGAAGACTCATGTGTCTTTAGGCTCATTACCTTTGAGACAAAATGCTTTGTTAACATACTACGTCCTCCAAGGGATTTAGTAGTTTGATAGCTCTTTAACTTTGGAAGTTGCCATTATAGTTAGGATGAGATCTCAAGGTAATGATTTTTACCTTTCCTTTTACTTTTCCCCATTACTTAAATTTTCTAACACTTCGGAGTCAATTACTTTTGGAGAGTCTCAACTTTGAGAGAGAGATTTTGTGAGGAAGATATAAGGTAGTGGGACTAAACCAGATTTACAGTCTGGCGTCATAATCGGAATCATTAGTCACCATCAGCATGAGGGTAGCTACTTCCATTAGGTAGAGATGGCAAGGGTGCTGCCTTGAAGGTGCAATTGATTGTCCCATAGGCAGTCGGTTGTAGGTTGGTGCCCAAAGGATGATTTGGTGTGAGCAGCTACTTAGGTAGGTGCCCTCATTTGCTAGGGTGCCTACCATTTTAGGCAGTTGCAGTAATGCCAAGTTTATTCAAGTTTGTAGGAGTCGTCCTTCTCTAGATATTATTGTGATTCTAAGTTCAAAGACCCCTTTGGGTGCATTATATAACCTAGTCTTAGATCATAGAGTTGTGCATCAAGAGCACGTTTATTAGTCTTTAATTATTTAGTCATCTTATTTATCAAAATCAAGATTTAATTCAGAGAGTAAGTCTAGAGAAGAGGACTCTTTTGAGGAGGGATTCAAGGATGCACCTATTGCAAACATGAGCCTAACTGCATTAGCAATTTGTTTAGTTCATTTACCATGGAGGAGTTGGAGTTATTGAGATGTAGAGTCTATCATACCTATGAGTTTGAGTTCGTTCTTCTGTCACTAAAAGATCCCATCACATTGCCTCCTCTAAGGTACTTTACTATTTTTAATGGGTATTTTAGTAGTAAACTTTACCTTGCTTTTCTTTTCTTGGAACCCTTTGTTGTTAGAGATTGTTAGGAGTTATGGAATATGTTTAAGTCAATTTGCTCTAAAATATTTCGTATGCTTTGTAGGGTTTCAACACTATTTTAGAGACTTAAATCTTTCCATTTTCTTAGACAGTTTTCATTTTCTTTTCATAATATAGTAGATTCCAAATGAGGCTATTTTTATTTTCTTCTTTAGGTAGGCTTGTAGGATTTTAAGTGGATTTCCTTCTTGTAGAAGGCTTTGGAAGAATAATTTTTTCTTTGTGAGAGATAATGGTTGAGGAGTCCCTTAAGTTTGGAGTAGTTCACATTCATTAACGCAAATAAGAAAGTTTCATCATGACTGTTATCATCACTTTGAGGAGGTTCGACTATGTAGCACTCCTTTGTGACATCACTTATATGTTTCCTACTTGTACTTTATAAATTTTTACCTGTACGTGTACTTGTTATTGTATTCATGCTTTCTCCTTAGCACTTATATTATTTTTCTTGATTTCTTCATGTATTATTGAGCTTAATTCAATTGATTTACTCTTGGATGGCAAGAAAGCCAATTTTACAAGGATTTGTGCTAAAAGGACAAATAGAGGTTCTCTCGAGAGACATTCGATGAAGTAGTAATGCGGAGGCATTTCAGAGAGCTTTAGGTTCCACCCCCTTCTATGGTACCTTAGTTGGACACAATAGGCAGTTTTGAATCAATTATTTCAAAACTAATTGCAAAGCATGCTCATGAGTCTGCTAGTAGGGCTACTCGCCCTTAGTCCTTTTGCTCCTTTCATACTAGAGAGGGTAAGAGAGTGTTTCACTATTGATTACATAGGAGCTACGATATCAACCCTCATTGGGATGTTGAACACTTTTAGTATCGATAGCCTTCAAAGGTAGAACAATCAAGGGGAGTTAGAGATCTTCTCCTTTTTGTAGTTAACAAAACTTGTTATTAGAGACTTAGCGTGGGCAAGCATTTCTCTCTTTTACTTGGCTTATTTTGCTTTAATATCATATTTGTGGTCAAGCATAATTCTTTGAGTACTCTGCTTGCTATTTTTGGAGCAGATCTTTAACTTGGTAATGCTGATGTCTAGTCAAGTAAAGAGAACTGCATCTGTGGTAGCCAAGCTTCAAGAGGATGCCACAAAACTTGTCCTAAAAGAACAAGAGAAAGTTAAAGAACTCATGAAGTTGATAAAGGAACATGAGTGCATGAGTAGTTGATGAAATAGTACATTAAAGTAGTTAAGATTGGGATGAAGTTTTAGAGTCTTATGTTCGGAAGGCACTTATGTCTACTACATGAGATAATGTTATCAAAGAATTCAAAGGCTCTAATAAATTTCTTGAAATAGTTGAAGTAGAGGCCACCATGGTATACAAGCAGGTCACTTGAGATTGTCACCATATGCTTAGCGAGATTAAGTGGTACCCTATGGAGAACTTGTTGCTATTTGACCCTATTATTCCAATCAACCTTTTTACTAGGTGGTTGGTGGATCATTAAAAGATGTCATTGAGGACATGATGAGGATTCAACTGCTATGGCTTTACAATTGGTAGAGTATGAGTTAGATTAGGAGTTAGTTTTTTCTTTTTCTTTTTTGCTAAGGACTACTTTATTTCCTATTCCTTTCAGTAGTATGCTAGTTAGTTTTTTTCAATAGTCAAGTATAGGTTGGATGTCATTTGATATTTGCATACTATGATACTATTAGGCTTTATTTCTTTGCTATGGAGGTTTGAGTAGCTTTTGCATTTGTTTTTGTACTTGATTGTTTGGATGATTACATTATTTATAGTTTCCTCCATCTTTTTATGTTGTTTGTGCTTTGTTATGATTTTGCACATTTTTGTTTGCTTCTTTAGGCTTTATTACAATGAAAAGTGGTGGCGAACCCCTTTAGGGATTTTTACTATGTCTTAATTTTATTGAGCCCCTTTACAAGGGTTTTACCATAATGCTATTGCTATTGATGCACCCCATGGATTCTTATCATAGCATCTATTGGTGTTTCTTAGCTACGCCTTCTTGGGGGTCTTAGCATAGTGTTGTAGTAGTGGCACTCTTGGGGTGTTACTATAGTTATTGTTGTAGCAAGCCCTCTTAGGATCTTAGCATAGTGTTGTTGCTATGTATCCCTTTATAAATGTTGCTATAGTCATTATTAATATGCGTCTTGTTAGGGGTCTTATAGTAAGCTTTGTAGTAGCACCCCTTTGGGGTCTTATAGTAGTTTTTATTGCGGCACACTTTCTTGGGGTTATTATACTAGTCTTTGTTTTGCTCAGTGCCCTCTTGCGATGTTATAGTGGTCTTTTATTTGCCATGCCTCTCTTTGGGGGTCTTATAGTAGTTTTTGTTTGCCATGCACCCTCTTGGGGGTTCTATAGTGGTATTTTATGTTTGCCATGTTTCCTTTGGGGATCTTATAATGGTCTTTGGTGTTTACTAGGTACCCCTATGGGGCTCTCATAATGGTGTTTGATAAGTAGATTTTTGTGAGGAAGGGAGACTATTAAATAGATTAGGGTCAAATTCTTCCAATTGGGTTGGTCAACCTACAGCACAACAAACATTAGGCTCTACGAGATATCCTCAACTAAGGCTCTTTGATGCTTAAGTTAATATCAAGATGATTAAGTAGAAAGAGATAGATAGAAAGGGCTAAGGGAGTGTAAATGTTGTGTGCCTAAATCTAGTTTTTCATTTAGAGATTTATAATTGCCAAGATAGAGGTTAAATTTACTCTTCTACCCTGCTCCTAAATGATACTCGTGTCTTTGTCTAAAGAGTAGACACAATCCTTTTGCATTCCTAACTAGCGTGATGTGCCTCTAGTGAATAATACTCAAATATGGTAGAGGATGGCATTGCACATGTCTCAACAGTTAATGCAGATCACACTTTTAGAGGCCAGCATTAAATGTAGTGAATCTCATCTTACATAAGCCCTACTCCATATTTAATGCCTGAACCACCAACATAAACTCCAACTGATTCATTAAGGCCTTATGCTCGCCACTTGAGTCAAAGTTTGATTCTTGTGGCAATTCACAGATATTTGATTAAGCCAGGCTGACATGTAGGCCTTTGATGCTTTCATCTTTTTGTGAGGTCTAAATCATTGTTAGTTTTCCATACACATCATGAGTCCTCCCACTCTTTGGGTCTCAATAGAAAAAGTTTGAGAGCTCAAAAATTCTTTTAATCACCAGTTTTAAAAAGTGTACAATCCCTATAACCAGCTATGTAATTCCTTGACAGCCGATTGCAAGGCTATAGTTTGCATGCCCTAAGATATGCACTATATTTTGTGTGCAGTCATTTTCACTTCTCACTCTCCTAGAACACTCCCAACTCTTGCCGCACTAGGTTGAGTTTTAAGCATGATCAAGTTTTCTATGTACATTCCTTAAAGTTAGAGATTCATAGGTAATTCTCATTTTTCGTCATTATGTTTGACCTTTTATCCTTTTTCTTTTCTTTTGCTACTCTTTGGTGAGTTAAGCATTTGCAGAGGGTGGGGTTGCATGTGTCTTTGCATTTAATGCAGAGGATGCTTCTGGGGATAGCATTAATGTGGCGGATCTTGCCTTATGTCAATCCTACTTCACTTAATGCTTGAGCCGCCAACCTTTAACCTCCAATTGATTAGGTCATGGCCACATGCTCACCACTCGAGTTAAAGTTTGATTCTTGGAGTGATTTGTGCATATTCAATTAGCCAAGTGCTGACACATGGACCTCTGATGTTGTTGTATTTTGTGAGGTTAAAATTGTTGTCGATTTCTCTTGCACATCAGTGTTGTCATAATTTGTTGCATGGCCCCTTAGGGATTTTAGTGGTGTTATTGTAGCTCGCTTGTTGATCATAGTGTGGAGTTGTTAATAGTTTTTTCCATTCAATTTATGGTGGCTTTTGTGTGTGTGTGTGTGTGTGCCCTTCTTGAGGGCTTATTGCAAGTGAGTTATTCCGGCAAGTGCATTGTGCAATAAAAAAGACAAGTATGTGGAGAAACGTGAGAACAATTTATCAAAATAGCAAAACAAACAATTGCCTCCTCCTAAGTTTAGACGATCTTTTATTCATGATGAGTGCGAGCAGTCTATGGCACTTTCTTTCACACACTACAAACTTAGACCTCTCCCATTTACACTTATGGTCCACTTACTCATATAAACACTACTAAGATATACTTCTATATTACCTAAATATTGTCATTAATCTAATAACTTGATTCCTTTCTTAGGCTTTTTAAGTTTATAAGATAAGTATTATTCATCACATACAATATCTAATTATATTTAATTTGATTGGATTCAAGTCACTTTCAAGGTAAATATGATGTTCATTGATTATTGCTAATTCCATTATGTTTTTTTCATCACATACAATGCCTAAATATAGCATGCTGGTCTTTTGTGCAAATGGATTGGAATTGCTAAAATAGTGTTACGTTGATTGAGTTGGCTATCTAACCTAATACTTGATTTTATGACTAACCAGGGAATCATATGAACTACACTCTGTAGATATAAGTTCAGTTTCACCATACATGTACTTTAAACTTCTCATGGTGATCTTCCAAGTATGCAAAAATGTGTTACGTAAAAATTTTTGGTTATGTAAAATACTTATTTTAATATAATAGTATTCATTTAGTTGGAACATGTGTACACATTTTGTATTGAAATATAGAAAAAGATTGTGGCATACAGCAATGTTGTTGATATGATGTTTCTCGAAGAAGGAGAAATGCCCAAAGATTTATATTGAAAAAGCTTTGATCCCTAATGTTGAATTACTTATCCTTTATGATGGTTTGAAAACTATTGGAGAAGTTGTTTACAAATGCAGTGCTTGGGAACTTGCCATTGCCAATGCCAATGTACGTGTGAGACTTTGCTTTTCTTTTCTTTATATAATAAATTATGATTTACCTGTTTATTATTGATTTGGTCTTATTTTAGATCATGGAGATGTAAATATAAAAGATATATACATGTGTACTGATTTTGACGAATAGTTGGATGGATAGTTTTTTGTCAATGAAGATGTATTTCTTCTAAGTTTTTTGTCAGTGATGACATATTTTCCTCTACTTCTAAATTATGATAATTGTACTTTCTGATTTAGTACATAACATTATGAATTTTGAAAACAAAATATTTAATGCTTAGCTTATGTATTAGGTATTATGTTGATGGGATACATTATGATGATGTATTAACTGATTCTCAATAAAAATTTCATTATGTGTGTGATTTCTATATTTTCATTGGCAGATTGTGGTTATTGTGGATTTTTATTATTCTTATAGAGATTTTCTAATTTCAGATAATTATTGTAAAATCAAGAAAAATATATTTCAAGTATTTGCGATGCCAAACAACCATACCAGATGGAATTTGAACAAGTTTGGTTTATTTGTTATGGATTTTAAGTGTAACAAAAGTAGCTTTCTCTAAGATCATCTACTTTGTACCAAAAAGTGGGTTTTTCTTTCACTTATTTGCTATTAAGAACATGCCGTATCAGAAACTGCAATTTTCATAGCAAAAGTATTTGCTACAGGAAATCCTCTGTAGCGAGGCCATGGCTGTATTTGGTACAGCCCCTAGTCCGTAGTGAATTATTTTGGCCTTTTGCTAAATATCTTGAAGTGTAATAAAAGGCCTATTTTGTTGTATATCTCACTCTCGGGTTGGAATTTCCTAAAAAGATTACTAACTCAATAGAAATTGTAATAGCAAAAGTAAGAGGAAAGGCACCTTGAGAAGTTACCTTGGCCCAAAAAGGTTAAGGAATTGTCAAATTTGTTCGAGTCCTTTGAAGGACACAATTCACTTAGCAACACTTGTTTCTCGAACACAACAAGTCAGTGGCACTTAAAATTAAGTCTCCAAGTTATTCAATTATTAAATTATTTCAAAATTAAATTAAAGGTAAAATTAATATAAAAAAATGGAATTAATATTCTGGTAAAATAAAATCAAATTTTATGATATAATTTAAATATGAATATGAATTTACAAATTGAAAATATGGGCTTGCCAATATGGCAAAATAAGACTCTAAAGACAAAAAATAAAAATAAAAATAAAAAGCAAATAAAATTCCTAATTAAACAATTAAATAAAGAAATAAGAAAAAGCTAGCAGAACCCTAGTGGGCCAACATCCTTTATGGACCTAATCAAGATAAATACCAATTCTTAAATTTAAAAGGACAACTAAGCTATCACTTGTTAACTCGATTTCTGACTCTATGCTAGTGTATTTAGGAGCTAACTTGTTAAATTTTCGTAAAGGATTCTGACTCCATTTTAATGTAGCATCAATAATATTAAAATATATATACATACATGTGTGTGTTATTGTATATATTAACTCATAATATATGTATAATATATATTATTGAAATATATATATTAATTAATTTTCATATTCTTTCTGCAGTAAGAATATTATAATTATTTTATTTTGTGTATCAATACATACACTTATAAATATTTAATAATTATATGTTTATGCATGAAGATAATATGTTTATGTATAAATTTTTTATGTATTTTTATGTTTCTACATGTATATGACCAACCTCTTTCTCGATTCGGTTGCAGGCCTCACTGTTAGCTCAGGACTCTCATTCATCTTTTCAATAAATATACACGAATATATATATATATATATAAAATTAGATATATTGATATTTTTTTTAGATATATGTTTTTTAATAAATGTACATTTATATTATTATCTCCAAAAATACACAGATATATATATATATATATATATAAATATATTTGTTTTTGTAAAAAAATAAAAGTTCATATTTATGATTAATTATTGATCGAAAAAAACACAATCATCCTTAATATTTGCTATGAATTATATAAAACATTCTCTATATTAATATATAAAACTAAAGAGTACCAAAAATATCATAGCGTAACTAGGAAAGGATCAAGCAGGCATTATAATTCTGCCTCTGGACGTCAGGTTTTGTCATCGTCATTCTCATCACGTTTCATACTTTTCAATAAAATTAACTTAATTAGTCATATATTTGAATAATAAATTTACTTGCAAGTAATCTAATCATAATTAATTATGTTTTTTTTTAATAAAAACCTATGCAATAGTTAGGAGTATTTTTAACACTACTCCATTGATCTTAAACGATCTTATCATTTAAAAGAAGATACATGTATGTCACACTAGAAATTTAAAATTCGGAATAAGTTCGGAGTGATAGTGAACTTTGAAGGACAAAGCCCAACAACTTCAAGCATTAAAATATTTTAAGAAAACTTATTAAAACTCCTTAAAATTAAATTTTATATAAAAAAATTATAAAACTATTTTTCAATCTAAAAAATCCATTCCATAAACTTTGTATTCTAAGAATCCCAATCAGTAACTAATACCACATTTTTGGATGAAATTACCCTTAAATATCTCATGTTAAAATTTTCTAATTTATTGATATATAACTATAAAATATGTTTTTTTTTTAAATTTTTGAAAAAAAAATTATTTTTGAATATTGAAACACTATAATATTGTGGTTTAGTTCATTTAATTTTAAAAATTATAATTATCTCTACTATAATGTATGTACTTTTAAAAATTCAAAAAAATATGTCTCCCAATATTTTAATTTATTTAAAGTTGAAACCATTATTGATGCAGATTAGTTTAAACAATATAAAGAAAAATATTTATTAGAAAGCTAATGCATTAAATTTCTTAATTTGATAAGTCGGGTAACTTAAAAAATTTAGCAAGTTAAACGGTAATTTATTCAAAAAAAATTAGCTATCGAGTTTTGGATTGAAAAGTTAATTAATGAAAAGGGTACTTTGGATTGCAAAATATTTTCATGACTTTTTAATGTAATGATAATGATATATTTAAAGAGCTCTTAGTAATTTTTCCTAAAAATGACTACAATATCAAGTATGGGTATGAGCAAGGTCGCGTGATTGACAATCAAAATTATATGTTTAAAAGAAAGAAAGTGGATCAAGTAATTGTTTCTCCACGCATCGAATTAAAATATCAGTCAACTGCTTATTTTATTCAAAGTTAATTATGCCCGTTGTACAAGACAAGGAGTTTTTTGGCTTTCCATTTATAGTTGTCAATACTCAAGTTCGAGTTCTTCATCATCATCAATCATTAAAATTCCATAAGTTATTCTAATTGCCCGTGCTACTAAAAATAAAAATTTTTTGTCGTCAATATTACAGTGTAAAAACTCAAAAGTTGGGTTGGTCGTGAATTTTGAATACTGTTAAGCTTGAATTTAACTCATTAAAAATTTTAGAACTGCATGAGCTTGAGTTTCACCACCTTATCATATTAACTAGGCAAAAAATTATTTTATTTTGGTTTTTCAAACATTAAAATTGTTTTAATGGGCGTCAAATCAATTTGAATTTGAGCCTGATTACACATTCAAAAAGTGATTTCAACTTATTGATTAATGTCAATTTGGTTGGAATCAATAAGTATTGTGAAATAATGAAGAGAGATATAAAATGTCAAAGATTGTGAATGTGGGGTACCCCACATTGGTTATGACAAAGTGTGGGGGATTATTAGGAGTGTAAAAGGCTCCTATGCAAAATGCTAGACTACTTATTCGATATTGGAAGTTTTTCTGAGGGAAGAACACTTTATATGTGGTTCAAGTATTGATACTTCGTAAAGTATCAACTAAAGGACTCATAAGAGTGTGCCCACACACACTCATTGCCGTTCTCCTTGCTAGTCCTAACCCGACCCAACTTTGGCTCTGGTTGCAACGGTGGGCATTTGGGCAAATTGTCTTGGGTCTTAGGACAATCTTTTTGCTACAAATTCTAACTTTTTAATTTTGAAAGTTTAAGATTAGATTTTGAAAAGTCAAAATTTTGATTTTATAAGGTAGAAATAATGTGAAAATCTTTCTACAGTTATAGAAAACTATCCTACAATTACAGTTAATGTTTATATAGCTACAGGAGCTTTGCACCAGGTCAAGAATGAACCTGGACGTATTTTTGCAGCCTCTCTCAACTATATAAACCTATTGGTTGCAAGCAGAAAATAAACAACACCAAGCCTTTCTTCTTTCTCATCTCATTTTTGAAATACAATTTCTACTCTCATACACTTTTAATGTTGTGTTACCAGAATTCTAGTGACTAAGTTGTTTTGGAGTGTAGCAGAAAGCTTTTGGACTGTCTTATCCTAGAGAGAATTTCCATGTACCCTATGCATAGGTAAAAGGGGCGATAGTTTCCTTAAGGCAAACCATTAATTGGTGATTCAATCGTATAACATGTTTTGTTACGTATAGAACTTAGAGCTAAGTTTTTTGTCTAAAATTCTAATTTACTTTTTTTGTTGTTATATTCCAAATTGGTTATGCATATATTTAAATTAAGTTATTGAAATATATTTTAATATTTGAACTAAATTGTATGCTACTTTTGAAAATATCTATATTATTGATTTTTAAGAACATTGCTTTGTGATTATACTTGTTGATAAACTATTTTAATATTAAAATTTGTTTATAAACTATTATTTATAATCAGCTAATTTCCAACAATCTTGAAGAAATTATTTTAGTGTTTGTTAAAAACTGCATATATTTCTGAAATTGTATTCTCTTTTGCAAGTGGTCTTAGTGCTGCTTCATCATCATCATCCAAAGTTGACCTATATGGATTGCTAGAAAGGTTCAAAGGTCACTTTTTCAAACGTTGGCAACAATAGATGAAAATTTGCTCGCGATGAAAGGTCTTCTTTCGATAATTTAGATAACTAGACTTGAACTAACTAATAACGATCCTAAGATAGCTAAAATAGTTGAGTGCGTTGAGTTGGATCAGTTAAGTTGGAGGATCGTTTTTTCATCATTGTCAAATGTTCTCTACAATGCATACTGCTCTGACTCATACATTACTAAGTTGTCGTGGGATGAGTTGGACCAAGAATACAACACTAAAGAGTAAGGGCTCAAGAAGTATGCTATTTCAAAGTTCATGAAATACCATATAGTTGAGGGAAAGTTTGTAATTGAATAGACACATGCACTAATGAGCATTGAGCATGCCCTTGCTAATGCTGCTATGAAACTACCTGAAAAGTTTTTGGTCATGTCCATAATGAATAAGTTTCCCAATTCTTGGAAATGTTTTGGAATAACGCTCGAGCTTTGGAAAGAAAAGTTGTCCTTGGATGATCTTATGATTGCTATAAACATAGGAGAGAAACATCGAAATCAAACTCATGAGGTTTTGGTTGGGTACCAACTAAAGGCAAACATGGTAACTGAGAGAAAGAAGAAAAATAATAAAATAAACCAAGTGAACTCAAACTCTAAGATCATTAATAATGGCAAAGCTAAAGCTAAGAAGCAAAAAGCAAACAAACCATGTTGGAATTGTAGATAGGTAGGTTACTGTGCCAAGGACTATCCTTCGAAGAAAGTTAAAGTTAAACCTAAATTTGTTGCCCCTACAATGGTCAACATTATTGTTGAGGAGACTGGCAATGCTAGAACTTCAAAGATGACTGTTGATAGATACGTAACTTTTGAACTCAAAGTTTGTACTATTTATGAACCTTTTGACTAGTTAATAGACACTAGGGCAAACATGCATGTTTGTGCTAATAAATTGCTTTTTGTGTTTTACTAGCCTATTGATGGAAAATCTATGATGATGAGGAGCTCCAATGCTGCCAAAGTGCTTAGGATAGGATGGAAGAACCTGGAGTGTTCTTTGGGATGCATACTGTCTCTGTAGTGGCTTCACCACGTCCCAATTATATGAATAAATATTATCAACAATTTTGTAATATTTACGGAAGGCTTTGAGTTTACTTTCCAATTCTATAAAGTTGTAATTCAAACCTATGGTTTGTTTATTAGAAAGGGCTATTTATCTGATGTTTTGTTTAAATTAAGAGTCAAGTATGTTAGCTCTGATTCAATTAATAATATTATGTATTCTAACTCCTTAGTGAATAATGTTGAAAGTTCAAATGTATGGCATAGTCATTTAGGTCAACTAAATTTTGGTTTTGTTAAAAGTATGATGAACTTAAATTTAATATCTAAACATGATATTGAATGTAATCAAAAGTGTTAGATATGCGCTAAAGCTAAACAAGTAAGAAAACCTTATCAATAGATTCAAAGGAATTTTGAATCACTTGTGCTTGAGTACATAGATATTTGTGAATTTAATAGGATTTTAAATAAGGATCATAAAAGATACTTTCGTACCTTTATAGATGATTATAGTAGGTATTGTTATATTTATTTGTAGACACAAAAGATGAAACACTTGAAGAATGAAGTTGAAAATCAAACTATTAAGAAACTTAAAAGGTTAAGAGTAGATAGAGGTAGAGACTATGAGTCAAATCCTTCCTATGAGCATTACCAAAATTTGGAATTATTCATGAAAAGACTCCTCGTTTCTCTTCCTCATCTAATGGGGTAGTATAACAAAAGAACAAAACTTTTAAAGATATGATTACCAGTCTACATTTAAATTTTGCACTACCTAAATATATGTGGGGAGAGACTTTGAATATAGCTTGCCATATTTTGAATAGAGTCCCTCTAAAGCATAAAAAGTGCACTCCATTTGAATTGTGGAAAGGTAGAAAACCTAGCTTAAAATATTTTTGAGTGTGGTGTTGTCTTGCAAAAGTTCTAGTCCTAGTGCACAAAAGGAAAAAAGCTTGGTCTCAAAACCATTGATGCGGTTTTTTTAGGTTATGTGGAAACAAGTTATGCATTGATTCTTAGTGATTAAGTTTGAAATCCCTAGCATAGAGGTTAACACAATAGTGGAATTTCATAGTGCCACACTCTTTAAGGATGCATTTTCCATGAAAATGGGAATACCCCATAATGTTTCATTCGATTCAACTCTTACATCGACCTTTATTCTTAAACATATGGAAAAGATGTCAAATGTGGTGGATAATCCAAGTAGTTCAACATCCATAAGAGTTGAAGGATAAGAAAAACCTAAACAAGGTAATAAAACTAGGGTCATCGAGGATTTTGGAAGTGATTTCATCACTTACAATATTGAGGATGATCCTATGACCTTCAAGGATGAGATTTCCTCATCAAAAGCCAAGCATTAGGAGACATCTATCAAAAGTAAGATGGATTCCATTTTCTTTAAAGAGATATGGGAATTAATCAATCTATCTTAAGGGTGCACTATTATTGGATGTAAATGAATCTTTAAAAAGAAACTCAAGTTTGATTGAAATATATATAAATTTAAGGCCAAATTAGTTGCCAAAGGTTTTAGATAAAAATAGGGAATAGATTTCTTTAATACCTATTCCTAGGTTGCTTAGTTGACTACAATTCAGACGCTTATATCACTGGCTTCTATATAGGATTTCCCAATTCATGTATGGTGATATAAAGGATCCAGATTCACTAGATGGATATGAAAACAGCTTTTCTATATGGTGATCTCAAGGAAAAGATTTATATAGATTAGTCTGAGAGATTTGTAGCTCCTGGTAATGAGCAAAAGGTTTACAAGCTTGTCAAACCCATTTATAGATTAAAACTAGAGCCTAAGCAATGGCATGAAAAATTTGATAAAATTATTTTAAATATTGTATGGTAAAATGTGATGCTTGTATTGTGCTATGCTTATACATGTGTGATATATTATTGACTAGTTCTAACCTTGAGATTATCAATGAGACATAGTCATACTTGAAATCGAAATAAAGGATATGGGTGAGGCCAATGTGATTCTAAAACTCAAGTGGATTTAGTCAACTGAGGGTATACCGTTTCTAAGTCTTATTATGTTGAGAAAAATATTGAGAAATTTTGCTACAAGAATTTTAGAATTGCTAAGAAACCCTATGATCCTTCTATAGCTCTTTTCAAGAATGAAAGTGGTACTCCTATGTCTTAATTAAGGTATTCTTAAAGTAATGGGAGCTTGCAATATCTTGTAAAAGCTTGAGACTAGATATCTCATTCACAGTCTCGAAGTTGGCAAAGATATACAAGCTGTCCCAATACAGCTTATTAGGAGGCTTCAGATAGAGTACTTTGACGCCTAAAGTATACAGCATCACTTGCTCTGCATTATAGTTAATTTACTGTAATAGTTGAGGGGTACAGTCATACATGCTAGATAGCTAAAAATTTCAATAGTAATGAGTGTACAGGGTATATATTTTACCTTAGGTAGAGGTACAATCTCCCAGAAGTCTAGTAAATAGACTTTGGTAACTTACTTTACATTTGAGGTAAAGTTATGTGCTTTAGGCACAATTAGGGTGGAGTTTGGGTTGCTACTTATGTTAGTGGTCTAGTTACCTATGGTTAGCAAGCTCTTCTTTCGATCGTAGTGCATTGTGATAGTCCAACCACAATTGCAAAGATTGAAAGTTTAAAACTTCATCAAAAGACCAAGAGGTACATCCAAGTTAAACTGAAGTCTATAACGGAACTTGTGTCTAATAGGGTTGTGGCCATCGATTTTATTGGATCCAAAGACAACATGGATAATCCTTTAACTAAAGAACTTGAGTTGTCCTTAGTCCAAAAATCTATGCTGGGGATAAGACTAAAAACCTATAGTGATGCACCTGAAGTGATAACCTAACCTACTAAGTGGAGATCCCACAAGAAAGGTTTAATGTGGTATAAACAAGTTGTTAAGTGTGTCAAGTTGCACCTGAATTAGACTGATACTCTTGCATTTGAGTTTGTCCATTGGTATACCTGAAAGGTGTGGTTTACTGTTAGTAAAGTAAGACTTCAATCTCTAAATGGAGTCAACTCATGTTTGATGAGATACAAGCAGTGCATCCCCAAACATGCCAAACTAAGTGAGTATGGTCGTTTGGCCATGACTAAAGGAAAAAGTTATTCCTTAAAAACAATCATGATACAAGATCGGGACACATACCCATAATGTATCAAACTTAAAGATCGATACATAGATGGTAATGGATGCCAGCATATCTAAGACCTAAATCAAGGTTTTCATCTATTTGTCTTTGTTGTGGCATAAGTTGGATAACTCAAGTGGTGGTTCAAATTGAAAGTTACAATCATGGAGAATAAGTTATGATAATCCTGATAATCCAACACTATAGATTTATGGGAGATTGTTATAATTGGCATTAAATAAATTTGTATTTGAAACTAATTATATGTTTTAGAAGTGATTTGAACTTATAGATTGATGATAATTTGGTTGGAATCCATAGATGTTGTGAAAGGATGTAGAGGGGTCCAAAAGGGCAAAAGATTATGAATGTGGTGTTATCCCACATTGGTTATGACCAAAGTGTGGAGGAATATTGAAAGTATAAAATGTTCTCATGCCTAATGCTATACTACTTATCCCATATTAGAAATTTTTCCAAGGGAAGAGTATCTTATATATGATTCAAGTATTAATGATCAATAAAGTATCAATTAAGAAACTCTCCAGGGTGTGCCTACATGCACCTGCCACCATCATTTCCCGTTCGTCTCGACCCAACTTGACTTTAGCTCTAACTTTAGATTTGATGATTAGTTTTTAGGTGAATTATCTCAAGTCTCATGTTAATCTCTTTGCAATAAATTCTAACTTTTGAATTTCAAAAGTTTAAAATTAGATTTTGAAAAAGTCAAATTTCAATTTTATGAGGCAAAATAATACAGAAATGGTTCTTCAATTACGGAAACTATCCTACAAGTATAGTAATGTTTTTGTAGTTATAGGTGTTTTTGCATCTGTCTAGAATGAACTTGGATGTATTTTTGCAGCCTCCCTCAACTATATAAACCTGCTGGCTGTAGGTAGAAAATATACAACACCATGCCTCTCACCTTATCTCTCTTGTTTCTAAGATACAATTTCTTCTGTCATACACTTTTAGTAATGTGCTACATGAATTCTAGTGATTGAGTGGTGTTAAAGGTAAGTTGCTCTGGAGTGCAGCAAAAAGATTTTGGATTCTCTTATTCTAAAGGAAGCTTTGTAGTACCCTATGCACTTGTAAGAGGGGCAATAATTTCTTCAAGGCATACTAGTAATTGGTGATTCAGTCGTATAAGAAGTCTTGTTATGATATAGAACTTGGAGATAAGTTTTCTGTTTAAAATTCTAATTCAATTTTGTTGTTATTATACTCCAAATTAGTTGTTTGCTCTTGGTTATGCACATATTTAAACTAAATTACAATTGAATTATTGGAATATATTGCTAATATTTGAAGTGGATTACATGTTGTTTTTGGAAATATTTATATTATTGTTGGTTTTTACAAACACTGCCTTGTGATTATACTTGTTTATAAACTACTTTAATATTAAATGTTGTTTATAAATTGTTGTTTATAATCAACTAGTTTCCAACAAAAGCAACTAGTACCAATTAATTGAGCATCATACTCTTACTACAAAGGTGTTTTTTCTTTCTTTTCCTTTTTTAACTAATTAATACAGGGGTACTTACATGTTTAGTTAAAATAAATTAAGGTCTTGTCACACTATTTCTTTCCAAAAAAACATTGGCAATTAAGTCCTAAATTTTCTATAACCGGTCACAATAATATCTACTTTCCTTTAGCAAAGGTACAATTTCAAGTAAGGAAAAATTTTGTCCACATTTAGTGGATTATATTCAATTAATCAAATCACATAATTGATAATGTAATTTACTAAGGGCATGTTTGCTTGAAATGATGTGATTAGAAGTGATATATCAGCAAATGGATACTTTATATTTTTTAATAAGTTTTTCATAACTTCTTCATTTTTCCCCATTCTTGGGAACATGGCTTAATTGAAAATAAGATAAAAAATAGGTTTTATTAGATCTTTGTAATTATTATCAAACCTAATCAAGCATTGCCCCTAGATCCATTTTGCAAAAGCAACAATAAATAATGCTGGGCCTAAGATTTATCAAGAGCTTTTATCAATTGAAACAAATATTAAAAGAGGCTAGATTAGGTATGTATCACACCTAATCAAACAAAACAAAAAAGGCCTTACTATATAATTGATTTTAATTTAATCAACTCAAATATGAGCTAAATTTTGGTGTAGGTCTGTCACTGAATAAGATATTATCCAACCTAACGTCATACTCTAATTTAACCAAACAACAATACTCTACATTTTATTGTGACCTTAAATACTCAAAATAATAACTCCACGCTACCTTACCTACCAAAGACCTATTAGGTCCAGCTTATTAGATTTAAGTTTTTGGTGTATGCCATAATTTTTAATATATATTAGAAAAAATACTTTAAAATCTCAAAGAAATATTACCTAAATTTAATTATTAATTTGGTTATTAAATTTAATTTAGTAAATAAGTATTTCACTTTGGGTATTGATATGGACAAATAAGATTCTAAGGGATAAACAGTAAAAAGCAAATGAGAGGCTTAATTAAATATATAAATAAATAAAGGGCCATTGAGCCTAATAAATTAAGTTCACAAAGATAGACACCCAAATCTAAATAGACCAAAGTCCACCAAGGATTTAATTAATATAAATAGAAACTCTTAAAACCAAAAAGATATCTAAGAAATTATTTGTAAAATCAAGCTTTATCTCCAACAAGCATGTTATAGGAGTAGAAGCCCAACTCAACTTGTTGATTCTAGAAAGGACCTTGACTCCATTTACATATAGAATCATCTTGGCACTATTTGTGGAAACTCCCCTTTAAAGTAAGCAATGTTGAGGGCATAGAAAAAATTTAGAACTTGAGACTTTAGCACCCTAGTAGTACTACAAGGCGAGGATGCAAAAACAACCTACCAAAAATGTAGTCCTATTTAACAATGGAGCTAGCGCCAGACGTGCACCTATCACTAGAGATAACTCCTAAGCAGCAAGTTCGACTCCCTAGATGACCAACATTGTAGATCACTCTGTAGGTCCTAATTACATTTACAGAAGATGCCTCAACAAGGGTGGCAGCAAAGGCGATAGTGCCAAGTGTCATAGAATATTCCTCTCGAAGTTCACTATTGAGCATAAAACACCATATTCTAAAAGGACCATCCTACAAATTGCTTAAAAGGCCATGCTAGTATTAATGATAGATACCCCATCACGCATTATAGTAAAAATGATGGCCTTAAATAATGTGCAACAATGCCAATGAGGCGACTACCCATGGGCACTTAGAGTAGGAGAAGGGGGGACCATATTGTCACCACCTCTAAGGTTGGCTATTGTATTGAAGAAAAGGATAACCTCATGGCCACTTCTCAAAGCTTAATCAATGGCTAGACATCTTGTGTTTGGCTATTACTATGGCTACCATAGATAAGGAGACCATCTCTTCGGAGTTAGTTTGAATTGAAAATCTCCGAGAGTACTTAGATAATAACATGGCATGACTAGAGTTGTACGCTTGACGGAGCATGCCCTGGCCTTGCCTAATCAGCTTACTACTAAGCATAGTATTTCATGGACAACTTATGGTCAATTGGAGGTACCCAAAGATTGCAACCTACTCGTTCACCATAAAGTAAAAGGAAAGGGGAAAGCCTGTGGAAGTGCCGTATCCCTAAAATACATTAGATTTCCTATCTCAATCTATAACTCTTGCACAACAACATACAACAAGGTATGAAATATAAGAGGGTGAGTGAGCCTATAGTAGACAATCATCCAATCAATTGGAAGAAGCTCTTGATTTGAGTCAGGAAGTGCATTCGCACTAGAGAAACATAATGCCTATGGATAATTATAAATATGATGGACAATCTTAAAAGGTGAGGCTAATACCCCATAATAGTTGACCCAAATGATAATAGATGATCTAAAGAGTAAAGTTAAGAGGTGTATTGGTGCTTCTATTACTATAGTAAATATGTTACCAAAAAATGTAATTGCTTGAAGGGTGAGATTGAAAGGCTAGTCAAACATAGATATCCTAAGGAATTTTCACCAAGTGATAAGATAAACCTAAAAAGCAACATAGAATTAGAATATAGAGGATCGCCAGAAGATGTTAGAGCAAGGCTTATAGTTCTAATAAAAGTCACAACAACATTGGGTTGATAATCTATTCGATGTAGAGCTTTATAAATGATTGCTAATAGACCAGCATGAGGTAAGTCCATCAATACTCAAGTGACCATAGCAAGAGCTGAAAAAAATATGCTAGCTTAATTGTCAAAATTAGCTCTTTGCATATGAACAATACACCCTTCCACTAGTGGTTGTTACATTTGGATAAGGAGATATGGAGATAAAAAGAGACAAATACCAGGATAACTAACTAAACTAGGCCTCTCTAGCTCAATTTTGAGCAAAGAAGATCACAATAGCTGATTAGGACTTTGCAAATATCTATAATGTATCCCTCTAACTAGTTGTGATCAATGCCTGAATGCTAAAGATCTGTACCCAGCTAGCTGGATCTGGTGGAGAAACCATAGAAGCAAGAAACTAAAATAACAAGTAAAGAAATATGAGCTTGAAGATAGAGAAATCCCTAAAAGGGTAGAAGTCACCCTAAGTAATTGATAGACACCTCAAAAGATGAAGATGGAATTCTGAAGATAGAGGGAGCAGAAAAAAAAAAAAAGGCAGAAAGCACAACCTAACTAGTAGGATGCTTACCAAAGTTCTAACCTAGCCACCCAATTTAAGGTGCCTTAAACTCCTCCCAATCTTTCTAAGGAGACATCATCAACTAACTTGGTTGCTAGAGTAAAAGTTAATTGGCAGGCAAAGAATTTTGAAAATTCCTAAAGTTCATGGAAGCCATGGACAAACTCTTGAGTATTCCTATAATTGAAAGTACCACACATATTTGGGAGGTGCACGAAGCAAGGAGGTCAAAAGTGACTGGTGCTCAAGTGCAATTGAGGAGCTTCTTAGTTGAAAATGCAACAAGGGAGAAAATTATAATTTCATAACCTATCACTAAGCTGGATACAAGATAAAGAGGACCTCTGTGAAGATAAAGAGCCCAAACAAAGGCATATGCAAGCTATGAAACATTAAAAAAAATGAACTCTCAGGGCTAGGAATGTCTCCCATCTCAACAAGCGTGTCCATTAAGGTACGATGACTTACTTCCAAAAATCTCTATAAATTTCTATTGATTAGGCTGTCTTCTCATAAGAAAGTTAGATTTAATTTATGATAGTCAATCCTAGATCATTCATCTTTATTATCAATAAAGTCTGCTGAGCTTAGGAAGTGACAGATATCATTTTAGGCTTTAATGAAGTAATTTAATTCCACCTTAATAATTTGTCTATTCACTGCAAACTAACCTCTCAAAGGGAAATATCTCCGTAGGAGCACCCAAGCAGCTCCTTTTATGGAACATTAGTCTTTGCTCAAGATAAAAAAAAAAATTCAAAGTGGGTATATGGTAAGTGACATTAACACCACTATAAGACACTTAGCTAAGGGGACATAATGAACGAAATCAACATCATCATAAGATCCCTAAAGGGGTGCATGAAAAATGACATTTGCACCATGATAAGACTTCCAAAAGGGCATGTGGTCAAATACATCAACACCACTATAAGACCCCTAAGGGGAATATTATAGACCACATCAACACCACCATAAAACCCCCAAACAAACACATGGCAAACAAGCACTATGAGAGTCATTGGGGGGGCACAACCAAAAAAAAAAGAAGAATGTTATTAGACCTTTAAGGGGACGTCTAACAATAAAAGACTATTGTAAAACTCTCAAGAGTGCTGAACCACGGAAGCTGCTATCAGACCTTAAAGTGGTATGCAGTAATAAAGATTGCTATAAGACCCTTAAAGTGTGTAGCAATGAAATATGCTAAAGATCCTAAGGGGGCATGCATCAAAGACGACTACAGTAATATCCCCAAGGGAGTTGTGCAGCAACAACTATATTAAGACCCCCAAGGGGGCACATTGACAATGAACAACAAAATAAATATAAGGGGCATGTTAACAATTATCAACTATAGGAAAACTATTAAGGTAGCACATCAGCAACCAACACTATGTTAAACCTCCAAATGGGGCACGTTTTGACCAAAAATGTTATAGAAAGGCCTCTAAGGAAGGCTCATAAAAATCAAGCTTGTTGTCAGACCCCTAAAGGGTCATGCAATCATACTTTGTTACATCAAGGTCTAGAGGCTCACGCAAAAAGTAAAGAAGAGAAAAAAAGCATCAAGGAATAGAAAGTTTAAGAAAATCAAGCCAATTAAAACCACGCACTCATCCCATCAATCAGAATGCTCAAGTAGCAAACAAGGCGTAACATATTGCCAAAGGAAACTAAAAAAAAATAGTCCTTAACAAAAGAAAAAGGAAAATAATAAGTCTTAATAGCCTCTTACTCAATTGCCTGTGGAGCTATTATAATGGATTCTCTACCATAGCTTCAGGGATAGCTTTTGATAAGCGCACAAAAATAAAATTTGCTATAACACCCCTAAGAAAGTTTCCAAAAATCACATCTATTGAAAGATCTCATCAAGGAAAACTAATAGAAGTTACATTCGCTATAGGACTCCTTAAAAAGGCTTGCAAAAAGATACTTTAGTAGCAGAATCCTAAGTGCATCCTGCAGCAAAGCCTTGAGAGCGCTAACCGACATCTTTTGCAATAAGATTCACAAGGGGGGATCACAAGGAGAACATCTCCATAATAAGACCACCAAAGAGGCTCACAAATAAAATGTTCTAATATAAAGACTCCAAGGAATTAGAGGAAAAAAAAACCCACCAACATCAAAGACCCCAAAGGGTGCACAGAGCGACACAACTTAATAGAAACCCTAAAAGGCTTCTAGAAAAACACATCTATGAGAGACCCTAAGGGGCTCCTAAAATAACTTAGCTTCATAAGAGAACTTAAGAGATCTGTGGAGCTCAAAGATTTATGAAAAAATTTAAATCATTCAGTGAGCACAAAGCTTCATTAGCAATTTTGAGAGATTTTTATAGTGTAAAACTCTGCTAAAGAATTCAAGTCATCCTCAAAGTATAGGCTCGATGGAAGATTCTAATTAACTTAAGAAGGATAAAGCTCCACCTGAGATCCCATTTAATCCCTATAGCCAAAGCTTTATTAAATTCTAAGGTATTTTTTGAGTGCAATGCTTTGTTGGAGACCCTGAGTACCCTTGAGCAACTTAGACGGCTATGCCCAACGAACGAGTTGGCTAATGACCAACTTCAAGAATTAGGTAGCTTCTCTTAGGATCGACTTCCAATTGGGAAGCCTCCAGGGCCCAGCCGCCTATTAAGTGGCCTCTAATATCGCCCATTTTAAGATGACTACTTCATATCAATATATCAACCTCTTGAGTAAGTGTCACTAGACGACAATCTCCCACTTACTTCCACTCCTGGATATGTACTTCAACGTGTTGTCCACACTGGACTCATGCTTTTGTCTCATTAAAGAAACCCCAAGATAAAAAGTAGTTGTTTAATGAGCACTAAAGATATAGAAGGAAAGAGAGAGGACATGTAAAATTCAAAAAATTTCTAATTCATTTATAGGGTGCATAGCTCCGTAAAGTGATCCCTAGAGTACAAAGCTCCACACACAAAAGAAAAAAAAAATCTAAGTTATTCATGAAGTGCAAAGCTTCACTAGTAATCCTAAGGGATCCTCAAAGAGTGAAGCTGCATGCAAAAACTCCAACATTTTCGTGGAGTGTGAAATTCCATCGAAGGTCCAAGATAATATTTGGAGCTTGGAGCCTTATCAAAAAATTCTAAGTCATTTGTAGAGCACAATACTTCACTAGGAACCTTAGGTGAGTAACAAAACTCCTTAGTGTCAATACCCTAAGCTCGCTATGCGTAAGCCTTAGGTGCATGGAATAACATACAAGCAATAGGACCCTCCAAAAAGGCTCACAAATGGATGTCTTCATGATAAAGACCTTAAGAGGGAACATGAAAATATATCTTAACAAGAATTCCTAAAGTGCTATCAAAGCAATGCAACTCATTGAAGGACCACAAGAGGTCCCATGAGCAAATCATTTCGTCAAAAGAGCACCAAAATCACAAACCATTATACCTTACAAATGAAAAAGTAGGATGTCTAACTTAATAGAAGATAGAATAAGAATGCAAAAAATTACCCAACCATCTATGGCAAAAATGTGAAGTCTAACATTTGAGCATATATACTAAAGCAGCATCAAGCCTACGCTTAACCATCTAAAAAAACCAACATGGGTCCCAATGTAGCTCCCAAATGCAAAAAATGCTTAGATACTGCCAATGTTACAACCTTTGTGGCCTTATGCAACCTTAACACTGATTCTACCACCTAAAGTGGTAGGTGCCATGGTGGTAGAGCTACTCGAGTGACCACCATCTAAAAAGGAATTGCCCTATGGTAGCTCCCAACAAAAGGAGGGGCTACAACTAGGTCAACTGCCTCCACTAACCTGATGCTTTCATCGACCACATCATTGTACGGATCGACTACATGACTATCTTTATTACCTTAAGCACGAAAACTCTTGCAAATGACAATTCCCCAAAAATTACTCCTCCCCAAATGTTGGTCAATTTAAGAACAACCTTAAAGACTTGTGTGAAAAATTGGCAATAGGGCCAAGACTTGTGGACAGAGTATGTTGTTAGCAAAATGCTATGTGCTAAAGGCAACAAGCTAAAGAGGATTACAAGTCTCTTAGTTACTCAATTATTAATTTACTTAAATTATCCCAAATTAAATTAAAGATAAATTAATATAAAATAATGAAATTAATTATTAAAAATAGAATCAACCATTAAGACTTACTTTCAATATGAAAATTTAAATTTCTAAATTGAAGTAAGGGCTTGATGACATGGAAATATAAACTAAGGGTTAAAAAGTAAAATAAATAAATAAATAAAGGGTCAATGGGTCCATTAAATCAAGCTCACCAAGATGGCACTCAAATCTAAGGGGTTGAAGGTATTGAGGACTTAATCAATATAATACCAACTTCTAAAGCCAAAAAAATATTTAAGCAATTGTTTGTAAACTCGAGCTCTGACTTTATGCAAGTGCATTCCACAAATAGAAGCACAACTCAACTTTATTTCTATGCAGCTTCATGTATAGTCAATAAACAAAAGTAAACAATATTTAATATTTTTTTCCTCCTTTCCTCCTTATTGTGTTATCTTTCTATTGTTGTATCTAAATATGTTACTTTTTGTTCTCTCTCTCTCTCTCTCTCTCTCTCTCTCTCTCTCTCTCTCTCTCTCTAATTTTATTCTTTTCATTCTTTTTTTAGGTAGTGCTTTATCGTATAATATATTTAAGCAAATATATGTAAATTAGGTATGAAAATAAGCTAGGCTAGGCTTTGACTTAAATAGGCCTAGCCTAGCTTAAATAGGCCATGCCTGTTATGCAAATGGCGAGTCTGAGTCTAGCCTATTATCTATAATACGCATTTTTTTAAGGTTAGACTTAGCCATTTTAATAAATTTTAAAGCCTTAGCCTGACCTGAAAGTCTACTTAAAAGCCTATTTTCCACTAAGGTTTCAATTACGTTTAAATATCACATAAATCTAAATTTTTAATATGATTTAATTTGGAGTAGACCTTGATAAGAAATAATCAAAATAATGAATAAAAAATGTATATAATTATGAAAAGTTCAAATTTAAGTGCAAAATATTACATTTCAATAAAAAACAACACTAAACAACATAATGGATTCCATAAAAGACTACTTAAAGAAATCAAATTCAATTAACCCTTTAATATAATATTAGTATTATTGTACTTTTTATGTAAAGAAGGATAAATGGGACGGCTTTTTAGGCTTTATAAATTTTAGAAAAGCCTAAGTCTAACCTATTTAGCTAAAAAAGGATATTTTTTAAGTTTTAATTTGGCCTTTTTATGAAATGAGCTGGGCCAAACTAGGTCATAAGTAGGTTAGGCAATAGGCCATTGACAAGTAGCTTGCTCTATTTCCATCCCTAATGTAAATAGTTTAGAAATGTATTATTATATCAAAACTAATAAGTATTTCTAATTTTATATAGATTAGAAATTTATCATTTATATAGATTTAATTTCAACATGGATAATTTTATGTTAATAGGTTAAATTAAGTATGGAGTAACATGTACTTTTTGGATATAGGATACACGGATGTATAATTTAGGGTACATATCCTTCTTCAATTCATTGCATTATTTTTAATAAGTATAAATTTAAGTATGAGTTTGTATATAATTTTTTTTGACTTAAGTGGAATAATATCCTACCCATTAATGGAGGAATTTACGTGACATTCAATGAATAACATAAAGAAGTTTGTTACTTTGTCATTGAAGAAGAACAACTTTTGCCAGTAGTACTACAAATCGCAAAGGACAAGCAAATTTGGCAGAAAGAGATTACGAAAGCAATTAAAGAGTAAAAAATTTGCATTCTCCACTTTTGATTTCCTAGCTAGAAATTAACTTTAAATATTAAAAAATATTTCTGTTGCAACAAATGATCTGCTGAACGGTGTTAACTAATACTTGAAGAAAACAAGTAAACATAGGAATAGTTTGTGATTATTTCTAATATTGAGCACAAAGGCAAGTTAATTATTTTATGCATTTTTTTCTTTTGAATAAACAATAAATTCTTTATTGCCTCAGAATATTAATCAACAATTACTAGACAAATATTATCAATCAGTTTGCTGCAAATATAGAATTCTAATTGAATTGGAAATCAAAACCTAATAATGGGTGACTTTCATTTAAAAACAGGAATTAGTTAATACTTTATGTAATTATAATATACATGTAGGATATTTTGGCAACGAATTGAAACAATATATATCGTAGGTGTGTGTATATATGTTAACAGTACAAGAAAAAAATAAATTGGTGACAAAATAATAAGTAACAATGCAAAAATTGTCAGTAATTATGTATATTAAGTGATATAAGTTTTAGTTTTGTTGCCTTTATGATTTTTACAAACTAAATAATGACAAAAATAGTATTTAAGTTATCACCAAAGACAATTAATGATACACCTATGGTGACGATGAAAATTTTGTTACAAATTATAGTAACAATTTTTTTTGTCACTAGGTTGTCACCATAAATGCGTCACTAATTGTTAATGGTAACAACTTAAAATATTATTTTTTGTCACTATTGGATCATATTGTGATAAAATAAAAATTATTGTCCCTTAAAAATTATTATTAGTGACAAGATAAAAGCTATTGTTACGTAATATATATTATTAGCGATAACTTTTACTTTATCACTTATTATTTTATCACTATTATTATATTTTTGGGTGAAATCCATTTTATCCCCTTGTACTCATATTTCGTCTCACTTTACCATCTATACTTTTAATTGCATCATTTTACCTTTTTGTACTCTCAATTTTACTTCACTTACTTTAACACTGTCAAAGCCTCTTCAATTTTTGTTAGCAAACCAAGCAAAAATGGTTAGATCGCTATATTTTATATTAATATACTTAAAATGCTTTTACCTCAATATTTTTTTGCCAATCTCTCCCAACTACTCTTGTCTTATATGAATACAAAAATTTTATACAAAATAATATTAAAATTAAATTAAAAGATTCAAGCTGAATGCTGAAAGATAAAATCTAGACATCACTATTGACTGCACTACAAATATATTAGAAACTTGTATCATATATTAATAGTATATCTTTAGAAGAAACAATAATTTTCATTAAAGAAAACTCAATTAATAATAATGTAGATCCCATTTTTTCCTCCATAGAAATGCTTTACTAACTCTGTTTTATTATTTAATATATCCCTCCATAAAATCATCAAAATCCAAAAAAAAAAAAAAAAAACACTGTCTTTAACATAAAGTAGCAACAAAGCTACAAGTAAGTGAGATTTCATATGGACATTTGAAGTTGGTCTTTAAGAAAAGCATTTCCATTATATGTCTTTGATGATTTTATATTTCTAAATCTTCAAATATAAATTTCCTTTTTTATGAAGAAAATGGGTTTTATTTATCAAATGAACAATTAAAAATTGGGGACAACTTTGTCTTTTAAAAGAAAAAAGTTAATTGTGTTAAGGAGATAAAAAAAATTTAACATAATTAAATAATTCAAGTAAAATTGAGAGTACAGAAAGACAAAGTGATGCAATTAAAAGTATAAGAGAGTAAAATAAGACAAATTTTAAATAAAAGGGAGTAGAGTGGATATTATCCTATATTTTTTTGTAATGTAATGCTTGTTCTTTTAAAAAATGGTAGAATTTTTTGTTATATAATACGATCTGAATGAGGTGCGCAGAGAGCTAGCAATTTTTCTTGTTTACAGTTGCAATATTTTCACTGGTATTTTTGGGGCTCAAGAGCAAGAGTTTTGGGTATAAGAAAATTAACATGTTTGCCCCACGCACGCACGCACGCACGCACACATAAATGTATATATATATATATATGTGTGTGTGTGTGTGTGTGTGTGTGTATATATGGGTGTGTTTGTGTGTACTTTTCGGCAACAAAGAAAGTGGCTAATCTTTTTGGTGTCGGTACAATTGCGTCTTTCATTGTTAATTAATTATTGGGTTGATTTATTTAGTTGCAGATTTAATTTTATTATAAGTCACATGTTCACAATAGCTAATTATTGGCGCCATCACGTGATTTATATGAAAACCACATGTGAGGAAAAGTCAAAATTGACAAAATTAGTTGCAAATCACTTACCATAGACATCTAAACATCTTGACAACGCCTTTATGGTGTCATAACAATTCTATAATTATAAGATATTAGGTTCAAACAAGATTTTTTTTTT
>JACGDI010005073.1:776402-806718 GCA_014898725.1 Jacaranda copaia
ATTTGCAAGCTTCATAGCATGATTGTTTGTTTAATTAATTATCAGTATTATAATAAAATATTTGATCCCCATCATATTTATATTATACAAAATGAAAAATTCTTTATATTCGTAAATAGTAATTTTTATACTACAATATTAAACTTTAATTTATCAAAACACTGCAATTAAATTTTACTACCCACAATTTTTTTCTCCTCATTTATACTCCCAAAGTAATCAAGCACCGTTTTATTCACATAGGGACAAGCTTAATTTTCACGACGACCAGTGTTAAATGAGTCCATTAAAGTGAGATTCGTGGAGGCCCTTCTTTCGCTTCGTTAGGAAAGTTTCATATTGTTTGAGTTGATGATTTAGTGACTAACTCATACGTATACTCCCAACCCACATGGCTTCCGCTATTAATTTATTGCGTATGAATTGTCTGAATGAGTTTATTAGCTTAATAAACTCGGTATCTTATTAATTAATCCGCATTACGAGGAATAGCCGACATTGACCTTGTGCCCCGAATACAATTAACTAATCCATGTTTTAATTGATGATGTCAGAAGAATTCCATTTTCCCCGCACACACCAATACATATTGTCAGCTTCCGATTTGTTCCATGTTGATCGCCTCGACAAATTGCTTTCTTGCTATATTTTTACTAAAATCCAAATATAAGAACAATTGAGTTATTACTTACTGCAAAACTTCTGTGCGTAACTAACGTTCCTTCCAATGCTGCGGGGAACCTATGAAATTTCACCAAGTTTTATAATTGTGACATCTTTGCCCCTACAACGAAAGATAGAGGGAAAGAAAAAACCCAAAAAAAAAAAAAATATTGATCCCTGTATAATCATTTTCTATTTTCATGTCTAGAAAAATCTACTGAATCAACTGTTAAATTGAAATATATTTACAAGTTAAATCCTTTATATATATAACATAAAAATGTCACGAAGTCAAACTTGCTTGTAACTTTAAAGTACATAATAATTTGTAGATCAGTTATTCTATAAAGAAGAGATTTTAGTCTTTACTCTCTATTTTGTTGAATATGTGGTCACGGGAGAAGAAAAAAATTCAGCTCATAAAATAGTGTTTCTATACCAAAATCCAATTTAAACTCTTAAGTTTTATGATTGTGATACTTTGGCCACAATAAGAGATATGGGGAAAAAAAGAGAGAAAAAAAATAATACTCCATCTTCCACTATATTATTGACTATGTTTATTTTATATATTATATTTTATTTCAAAAGATATCGTCATTATTTACTGGCTAAACTAAAAACAATAGTTCGCAATAATTATTGCCACTGGTATGTTATCATACTTCTTTCCTATTCATTTTAACTATTTTTTTTAACATTGTTAATAATAATAATAATAATAATAATAATAATAATAATAATAATAATAATAATAATAGTAATAATAATAATAAAACCCATGATCTTACAAGAGACGGAAACTAAAATACATTTCGTTTTTAGAGTCATAAATGTTGTGTATTTTATTTATAAAATCATAAAGAAGAAAAATTATTTGAAATTTTTGAGTTACTAACATTTGGATTTAGGTTCTTATTAGATTAGTTCCTTCAATGGCTGTCACAATGGTAGATTTTCAATGAAGTTTTTACTAAATATTTCTTCCCACTTTGCAATCAAATTGCATACCAATTAATTACCCTCCCCCTCGCCCTCAAAAACTTCATATTTGCTTGTTTGAGAGTGGTGAAATTCAGGTTAAGCACTCATCCGAAGCACATAACATTTAAGTGTAATCATTGCACCGATTTATAAAAACACTCTCAATTATCTCTTATATTATTTCCCCAAAGACACTTGCAATCAAATGTTCAAGCTCAACGAGCCTAGGAAATTGAGGCTCGAGTTTGACTCGAGCTCTTGTTTGGGCTCGGCTCAATTCATTAAGTTCAAACTTGACACCAAGTTGTAGACTCGAGCTTGGACTTGAGTTTGAACTTGAAATGTAAAATTATTTAATAATATATAATAAACTAATGTATTATTATAATTTTTATATATAAATATTATTTTTTCTAAAAAATACAAGCCTACAAACTGGCTTCCCGCTTGTGAATCTATGAACAAAAATTATTTGGCTTGAGCTCGGCTCATATCTTATATCAAACTCGAATTCTTCGAACTTGAGCTCGAACATTTTTTAGGCAGCTCATTAGACTCGCGAGCTAGCTCAATTAGTTTGTATCCTGATCTAATAGCATACTCAATATACTGTGTTAAAAGACATTTTGCCTGAACCAAGACAAACACAACTATTCCATATACATGGCATATGCATAGATGTTTGCCACAAGTCTCTTGTCTAGCATGCCATTGAGATGTCTGCATCTCAACTAACTATTGTGTTACTCTTGCTCGTGCCCACGTCTAATATGTGCACCACGTCTTACTATAAATCCCATACACATGCCAATCTTAAGTTCCTAAGCATATTGACTGTCCTTGTTGTTAATTGACTTTGTCTCACCCAAGTGTGCACGTTGGCTTAACACTCTATGCGTAACACCTAGCCATTATCCAAGCAACTCAAGTGATGCCCAACTCATCATGTCTAAACTCAACAACACAAAGATAGCCAACAAAATAACCACATGGTGCTTATTGATGCCCAATGCACATAACATGGTTTGCCTCCACACCTAACCTTTGCTTAGTTATACACTACATCTACCTAGAAAGACATAAGTTGCCTACCCCAATGGGTTAGGTTGGATTCTAGTTGACCTAACTATTGTGCACTCACTCGAACCTTTTTGAGCCATGGTTGGTAGACAAGAGTCGCCACAAGTGTCGCTAAAAGGGTTAGGTCTCCAACAACCTTCTCTCTTATAATTAATTTAAAAAATAAAAGCCTTGCGACAATAGTGAATGGAGAAAGGCTATGCATCTTCCTTATGTTTATATTTGGACTTCAAATTCGCTCAATTTTTGCATTAGTCTGATCCTCAAACATATTTTCAATCTTCAAGTTTTATATCAAATTGAGTTCCAAATAACTCGATGTGTGTGCATGATTGGTACCTATTTAACTACTTGATGACCTATGACTCAATATGCCATGCAACTTAATGGGTTGCCAACCAATGCTTCTCCAACACATAGTAGAGATCTTGCATTTGTTACAACAGTTTGATTTTATTGTGCCATGTGCACCTAAGAAATCCATAACAGAATAAGATTGCCAAAATTTGTGTTGCACCATGTCAATATTTGTCACTTGCTAGAAGATAGGAGATAGAGCTCTTTTAACCACCCAATACTCATCAACCTTACTCCGAAACTACTACAAGTTTACATCATGCTCCTACGTAGCATCAAGATCTATCTCTCTTTTCCAATGGATAAGTAGTTTATTTTTTGGTTTTCTTACTAAGATCTTGGCCAAATAAGCATGAGGTGCAGCAATGAAAATTTCGTACTTACAAAAGCTATCAAAAATAAAAACAAAAATAATTTATCTTTGAACAACTCATAATATAATGTCTATAAAGATTGGCTTATGAGATAATTCTTTATATAGAGCTCTACATCTCTATCTTTGAGCAACTATATAGGTAGGATAGAAGAGCAATCATTTTATTAGTACCCAAAGGCTAGCTCACTATGAGTTGTCAATGCCCTTTAGCATTTATCTTTTCAATAGGCCCCCTAGCATGTAAACCCTGCTATCTTTGGCATATAGTAACCTAATATCCGACTAATATTTTCAAACTTCACTAGTTTTGACCTGGTTAACTAATTTTTTTGTGTATAATATCAATTTGGAACACCTTTAGGATCCACTCCAAGAGGGTTGACTTAAGGATAACAAAGCTTTCATTTTCTAACTCAAGGCATTTGCTAGTGCCTATTGGGTTGGTGTATCCGTTAAAAGTTAAATTTCCCCAAGAATTTCTTCCAATGATCCTGCGCAGCTACCATATGATATACATGAAAAGAGATGATAGCGATCATACATTGCATTTAACAGTATGTCACTACACTCTTTCATCCTGCCTTGAATTATGTGCTTAATAGTAACCCCAATTTTTATCAACTACCCACAAGTCTCTTGTAGTGTGTACACCTTTCATAAATGAAGGGCAAATCTCATCTGTTATCAATAGTCTATCTAAATGCACCTATATTATAGCTTTGACCACCACTAAGAACTCTTCCCAAGGATGGCATCAAAGATGTCAACAACCATCAAATTATAATACCTATGCCAAGAACCCATAGTTAAAGGGGTGTTGGAAGCACTTTGATCACTTTACCTTTATAATTTGCTACTTTAATTTTCTAGAATATGGTTTGATTTATAAAAATTTGTTCTGTAATGAAAATATGAAAGGAATTAGAGTTTATCATAGGCATCACTTCTCTAAAAATTCACATTTATCTTTATGCACATCAACCCTTTTCAAGCTAGGGGCCTTTATTGAAGTGCACTAAGCAACTAAAAGGATTCACATAAGAAGTACCACTATCACCTTTTGCAACAAAGCATTCAACTTGCCATGTTACAATCAATCTCACATCCGGTGATCTTCGTCATTGGTCTAACATCCTTTGTTCATCTAGCCTACAAATGTTGTGCTTTTTTCAACTTAGTGACAGTCACCTCCTTAAAACTTTCCACATTTCACCATCTTGCCTATATGCTCTCTCTTAGAGTCATTGTTTTTTCCATTTCAAGATCAAGTCCACTAATAACATAGAAATCTAACAATACAATTGCAATATTATTGCTAAAAAATTATTGCCACTTGTCTCCTAATTTTGATGTGGACCCAAATTTGCAATAAAAACATAAAGTTGAACCATTGATCTTTTTTAGACATCTTTCTTAAGTTAAGCATTAAGGAGTTGGAATATTTGATGTAATTTCATACTGTACTTGTATGTTTCAACTTGTAGGGACTCTCAAACAATCCTTAAAGTATAGTAGGGCAGGAATTGATCTTTCAACTTCTTTAATGATTCTTACGACTTAATATTATCTCTATTGACACTAATGTTATTTGAAAGATGAGCAAACCACTGCAATTTTGCATTGCCCAACATATATATTAGTAATGGAAACATTTTCATCATTTGGAACTTTTATAACCTACAAGTCTCCATGTCCCATAATAAGTTTTATAATGTTTTGGCATTCCTCACATTACCAAAGGATTAAGACTCAACTCTTTCACTGGTTTGTCCTCTATAGAGCTAAAACCAGTTACTCACTTTAGAATTCTAATTTTGATGTTAATTGGTGTTAATTTTCAAGTTAATAACATTTGTAAACTTATGTATTTTGTAACCAAAATAGCCTTGCCTTCTATAAACTTAGACAGCCTATCTATCATCTTTTACAAGTTTTCTACTATATGTTGTAACATGTGAACTTCCTTATACATCATTACCATTTGTCACAATAATAGCTCTCTAAGGAATCCTTCAGTCTTTGCATACATATATACTTGAAGTTCATGAGCATGATTCAATATTTAATTTTTGTCAACTTCATCTCAAATTCAAAGAAGTGCACTTAATTGAGTTTAGATACCACTTATCATAGGGGTAATAGCATTATTTCGGGATGCCTATTTGATACAAATCCAAACATAGTTTTAACTATCTTTCCTTATCATTAGAGTAATCTTTCTTAGCATCTTATTTCTTATTTCTTTTCACCTCTCAACAAACCACCCCTTAATGTTTGCTTTTTGTATGGACTCATCATCTAATCCTACAAATTGAAAGAGTAATCTAAAGAGTAGGATGCTAATAGTCTTCCAGTACGCTTTGGGTTAAAAAGTTACAAGTAAGAGAATTTCATTACTTGTATTCGTAGCTATTCTTAGTAAAAGGTTTGTTGTTTGCGCAATATGTGGCCTAATGGCACACTAATTAATGAGGCTACCATTATTATCACACACCCATGTTTGTTTTTCATTTGATTATAATAAATGTGTAATCTAAGGACATATGAAAAAGAAACAAGAAAATGAAAAATGACACTGTATAAATTTACAAAAACATTTCAACCTTATATATTATTTCCATAATAATAAATAAAAATAATGCCCTGAACTTGCATATATCCTATATAGTTTGAAATGTTTGTAGCACAATGGAAGAGGTATAGTGAACATCCCCTAATTGCTAGAAGAAATGAGCCAATCATATGCTACAATTTAGTAAGCTTTCATGTTCAGCAACATCCTTAGCACACTATGTAGAAAGGTAGTTTTTTTATCTTGACAGCCATAACTGCTCCTAAATAAGAGGTACTTAGACTGTTTTCATATGTCACTTGTTTGGCATGCCATCAAGATATATCAATAGTGTGCTAGTCATCTACCTAGTCAACATGTCACCAACCCTCATGTCATTGTTGCGTGACACATTCAATAGGTGTGCCAAGTCTTATTGCCACCTTCGTGTGTACACTAATCTTAAGTTTCAATATGTAGGGATATCTTTTTCATCAACGAATGTCACTTTGCCTGAGTGTGCATTGGACTAATGCCCTATACACAACATTTGGACATTATCTCAACAACTTACATGATGCCCAACTTATGTGTCTCAGCATAAAAACTTATAGATTGCCAATAAGATTCCCACACAACATCCGATGTGTAAATAAAAACCTTCTTGAATGTCCATTGTTAGCTTAGGCATGCACCACATCTACCTGATAGTGTATGAGTAAGTCACCCACTTGATAGAGTTGAGTCTAGCTCTAAGCCAATTAGAGATTATCCTAGACCCAGTTATGTGGTGCCTATTCACATGCTCTCAAGACATAGTTAGGACATAAAGGTTACCAGGTAGTCCAAATAAAACCTTGTAAGAGTAAAGGATGTTAAAAGGATGAGGAATACACCTCTCATTATCCCAACACCTAGACCTTAGATTAGCATATTGTTTCTACCAATGTGATCCTTAATACATATACTTCAATCTTAAAGTCTTATCTCAAACAGAGCCTCGAATCACTTGGTGTGTACTTGGATTTAGTTGCTATTGAACTGCTTAATATCATATACTATACTGTCTACCCACATAGCTAGCTTGCTGGCAACCAATTATGACCAGATGCTGTCGTAGCACATAATGGGGAATCATTGTCTATTACATCATGGTGATTTCATCATGCCATATTCCACCAAGAAATCCTTGCCATGACAACAAACATTTTTCAAGCTTGTTTTCCTTAAATATCTTTTTTTATTTTACTTAATTATTTCTAATTATATCAACTTATATTTCAATTGGTTGTATCTAGATAATTTATCTTTTCTATTTGTTAGGAAAAGGTATAAGAGTCTAATTGTAGCACCCCACTCCAGATAGCCCAAAAATTGGGTGCTACTCAAATCAATCCTTTAACATGCATACATCATATTCAATAGGCCCATAAAATTTTTCAAAATTTCTAATAAACCACAATGATCATAAACTTATGACATTTTTCATACTTAAAGCAATAATATATGAGTGCTATAAGTCATGCTAACATCCCAATAATATTCAAAAACTAAAACATCATCACCAATAACATAATTCATACATGCTATAATTCTTAGGTTTATCAAGACATTTTACAACATCTCTAAACCAAATTAACCTAAAGTGAGTTCATATATATACATAAATTCACTTAAACAGTTAAACAGATCATTTCCATCAAACGCACCATCCACCATTATTCCTAGTTCTCATACATGTCTGGAGAAGAGATAAATAGTACATGAGGGTGAGACATAAGGACCCAGTGAGGAATAATGTAATACAAAAATAAAAAACATTAATAATTTCAAGTTATTAGCAAATACTAGATCGAGAGTTGTGATCGTTAGCTTAACAGCCTAATAATCTCAACTAAATGCTATTCAAGAGATATATAACATCTCAACCAATCACAATTTGGGAGGCATTAGTGTTGGCTCAATTGGACAAGACATAAGACCGATCTAGAATGGGAAATCACTCCCGTCTTATTGCACCTTGAGCAAAGTACAATTCAAGAATGATAAACCTATACAACATATGCAATCAAGTAAAATGAGTATAGCATATATATCAGAATACCTCTATTCGTCCATAACAATACAACAATTCAATCATATTATTTCAATATAACACTGACTTGAGCATAATAGCTCAAATATAATGGTAACTTAAGCATAACAGCTTGGCAATAATGATGGCTCAAGCATGACAACTTGACGAGGCATTCAACCTAACAATTCTTTTGTATAATTATCTTTCAATGCATTCAATTGATCAATTGCCAACATTTCAAAACACTAAACTTCACAAAATAATTTCAATTAAGCTATCAAGGTGAACAACGATAAATAATGTCAATTATGGAAGCCAACATGGCCAAATAACCATATACAATACAAATTCAATCTGGACGATAACAATTGAAACAATGAAAGTCCATGGCGTCAGAATAGGAGCAATCAATTGGTAATCAGAAATGATTTAAGAAACAACTAACACAGGGTGTATGATTTAATAATGGATATAATTCACGAGTTCAATAGTTCACAAAATTCAATCAAGAAAAAGACGGCCAGTTTTAGAGAAAAATAGCTTATACCTCTTCAGGGTGATCAAATGATTATTAGATCAAGGAAACCTCACAGGGTTCAACAAATCAACAATTAACGATAATGATATGCAAGATAAGTGTCAACTCAATAGAACCTCATAGGGTTCAATCATCAATAATTTAATAGTTATGCTAATCAAGATATGTATCAAATCGATGGAAATTGACAAGGTTCAAATATATTGAAATTACTTTACTCAAACAAGTACTAGGTTGGTGGATCCTTACCTTAATAATCTTAGCAATGCAAATCAACGCCTACTGATCTACAAGGTCCAATTCCTTGTCACCTAGCTAAATAGTATGTTCACTGTTAAACCTCATTCAACTCTATAATTACATTTATGCAATTAACAATCTAAAAGTAATAGCTACTCAACTAGTATGGTAATTTAGGGTTTTAGTTTGGTATTATCATTACCAAATATGCTAAGCCTATTGTTATTGTGAAAATATTTTCGGAGTTTGCTTATGCTAGTAAAGATAATATAGTCAGGTCCCCAAATTACATAATTAACCTAATAACATTACACAATATAGATTACAATAGCCTAATTATCATTAACAATCCAAATTTGTCACTTAGGTTGTGGTATAAAAAATTAGGGTTTTCATCACCTAATTAGTTAACTAACCCACAATTCACATAAAATAATATAATTTCGGGTTCACTAGGCTCAAGTATCATGCATGCATGTTTCATTTCTCATGCATGGCTATATTTTTTATTATTCACTTCATTCGTTTCAATTTTACAAGGTTGTAAAGGTTGGTACATACATACATATGCATATAATAACAAATTAACTTAATTTCGATCATTTACCCAAGTCCTTGATTTGATAAGGAATTTTCATGATCAGGCCCCGTGCATGCGATCTTTGTGATGAGATGAGAAGACTGTTTGTTCGTTACTGTTGCCATCGAAGATAGTCACCACCACTATTGATAGATACGTCTCAACTTAAAAAATACAACACCCACTTCAATTTCACCAATTGCCGCTGAATTGAAGCCTAATTGAAGCCTCAAAGCTACTGGATCTTACTCATCGACACGTTGATTTTCACCAAATTATGTTGTCATCATCACATCAAACTTCAATCCAAGGGCATATTTGTGATCCCTAAGTTGAAAGCTACAGAACCCATACCTAGGCTACGTCAAAAGGTTATCAGAATGCCATTCTCGTCAAACTCCGTTGTGGTTGGTTTCAGACCTCCATGTCTCCGTCGCCTGCCTGTGCTTTTATGCTACACGTGGTACTATTCTATTCTTAAAGAAGTGATGAGTGTTTAGCTTGCTTAGTTTTTTGTTTCAAGGCATCATTGGAGGTGATCATTGGAGAGAAAGGATGGTGGGTTTCGGTGGAGAAGATGATGAAAATGGGGTGCAAAATGAAAATTCCTATATTTATAAATGAAACTTCCTTTAATTCTGGTTCGACCCAAGCCTTTTAGCCAGCCTTCAATTGTGTTCAAGGTTTTAAATTAGGTTCAATTTGCCCACCTAGTTCATTAGTCCTCCCCATTAGCCCCTCCAAATTTTTAAACAAGGTGAAATTAAGTTCTCACTTCTCACTTTAGCCCACAAAACTTTCTGAAAATTAAATAAATGAAATTAAAATTTCACAAAATGATACTTTAATAAAATTGCAAAATCAATGCATTTCTAGGAGTGTTACACTAATTTCCTCTAATAAAAGGGATTGAAAATCTGAAGAGCCAAAAAATGTGCAAATAATTCTAGCGGATCGAAAAATTTACATCATTTATGATTCTTTATTATTAGTTTAATTAGGTCAATGGTATTCTTATGAAAAATATTTAAAAATACACAAAAATAGAATAAACTTCTACATTTGAAAAAAACCTTGAACATATTTTTCAATCCATAAATTATTTACTAACTTTTCATTCAGAAACCCAACAATTAACTCTTATACTAAAACCATTATGTAGTTTCTTTTGGATTCTTTTATATAATTAATAAATTCGTGAATTAATTTCATCTTTTGATATATATATATATATATATATATTATGTGTGTATGATTTTATTCTCAAATTGAAATATTGTATAATGATAAATTCATTTGTATACTGTTAAATGTTAATTATTTTTACATAAATAATAGATATTTTGAATTTGTAGGTATGAAGTTTTCAATATGTTGGCTAACCTAAAAATGTGTAGAACTTTTTTATTTTTAAGAAGATACAAGAAAAATTTAAAAAGCTTCAAAATTAAAATTAAAATTAAAATTGATATGATCTATCAATTAACTAAAATAGAAATTAAAAATATACCTAATTTATTTAATCATAATTTAGCCCAAAAATTATTAAATTTTAAAATACTATGATAAAAGCTTCATGAGAAAAGTTGGTGGAATGAAACTTTTGAATTGAAAAATATTTTAAGTTTATATATATATAAGTTAGTTTTAAGATTTGTTAAGTAATTTTTCCTATTTATATAATGAATTTGTAAGACAATTATTTTGATAATCTCTAGCAAATCATAAATTTTTTGAGTATATATATTGACATACTCCACCTATGCCCTGAGGGCACGTAAAAAACCTTACAACAAAAGGATAAATATATCTTGATCGAATGGTCTACTGAACTCACTTAGACAGCCCACTAAGCCTAGTGGGTTGACTTAGCGTATACAAATACTGACTCCAATAGCTACAACAAGCATTAAATAACATATTAATTAACATAAGCACTATCTCTATATGGGCGCATCTTAATGCAGAAATGTACAACTCAACAAGTTTCTTGAAAATCTTCGGGTCCATTTACATGCAGCATCATTTAGCACCATCAATATAAATTACTTTTCTAATTTAATTACCAACTGCTAAGGATGCAGACAAGATCTAAAGTGGAGACTGTACGGCCTCTATGGTGCTTGATATGGGATAGCCCTACAGGCCCAGCCCAACAAACTATCAACCTTAGAGAGGGTCCCTAGTCCCACTTAGCATGCACAGCCCAACGGTGCTTCTAGACTCAGTTAGGCCGAATCACTCAAGCATAATTGCCTGGTTGAGTGGAATGTTCTTGACCATACCTAATAGGAGGGTTCAAGCCACTTTATCCATCCAACCATCCCGCTAGTCGATAGCTTTGTCTATTTGATGATTGTTGACCAGAGTGCTCTAGTGCTGACTCATACCCTTGCCGCAATTAATGCTCTGACCAGTACATTCTCTGCCACCAACTCTGGTAGAGAGGTGCACCCTAGAGTACTACTTGCCCTAAAAAGCAGAAGATGATACCACCTGAAATAGTACCAAAATTAGAAATGACCAATAACCCCCAGGCAAGAACAAGAGCCCTCTACACTTAATAGGGGCATCTTAGATATATTATCCACCAGGAGAAAGCTATAAATACCTCACTGCTAGTCACATTCTAGGTAATGCCATGTACACTATATGCTCTTACTCATTTATTTGATTACCTCATTTTGATCAAAACTAACTTGAGCATTGGAGCGCCTTCGCTGGGGGCACCTCGACTAATTTAACACTTACTATAAGTTGTTGATCTCAAACCTCAGAGAACATCACTGTTTGTTTGACCACCCAGGTCAAATCAATCCAAACATTACCCTATTCACTAAATATGACTTTCAACCTCATCATTTTGGCACTGTCTATTAGAATCTTGAGATTGCAACTGAGAAAATATTGAACATTAGAAGAGCTACATTTGAGAAGGATGATAATAAGAGGTCAGCATCTCTACCTCCCCCTCTGCCCCAACAAGGTTCGCTTGCTCTAGGAGCCATCGACCCCTAGGAGCATGTTGTAGTACTGATCATCTCTTAGTTGATGCAATTGATAAATGAACAAATCTCTGCCTAAATCTTTGCTCAACTTTCTGTTGCATTAAATAAGCACACCACCGTGCCAACCCCAGCTGGCAGTGCCACTCCACAATATCCTCCACTAGAGGAAAGGTCCCCTTAGGATAATCATGGTTGCCAAGAATCCAGGCAGCTACCAGCCAGATGAAAAGCCAGCCCCAGACGCTCTCAAGAAGAGAGTGGGTGACTGAAACTAAATGAGGAAATCTCTTACTTCATAGACTACCATGTTTAATCTAATCAAGCCCCATAATGTGATGAGGTCAAACAATCCAGACACGACTAATGTAAAGAAGTGGATGAATTCACAGATCACATGGCTCGACCTATTTGAGCCCTACAGCATGATAGGGCTGAGTGTGTAAGACCTCATTTTGATCAAAACATTACCTAAGCTAATGGAGAGGAGTGGGAAAAAGTCTCCTACCAAGTGCAATAACTAAATAGACGCCTTGACGAGATTTCAAAGAGAAAAACTTAGAGGGTGCCCAACCTAGAGGGCCCCCAAAGATCTTATCAAGAGAGAGGCTCCATTTTCATCCAGAAGATTATCGATGAGCGCATTACTGTCGATGCTAAGGTCCCAATTAGACTTCTGAGGTATGATGGCTCAACCGAACCTAACGAGTGCTTGATGCAATTCAAGCATATGATGCAGTTGCATGAGCACAATGAGTACATCCATGCCAAGATGTTGGTAACCATATTCAAAGGCATAGTGCTTGATTAGTTTGTTAAGTTGGAGCCCTCGTCTATATACTCTTATGATCAGCTTTATGATAAATTTCTGCACCAGTTCGCCAGTCGAAGAAAGGCGAAACTCTCCCACACTCACCTCTATACCATCAAGCATAATGAGGAAGAGTCCCTTAGTGACTTCTTTATGAGGTTCAACATAGAGGCCCTAAAGATAGACAACTCTAGGATTGGGTTTCTAATCAATGTGCTATTCTTGGGACTTAGGCATAAGGAATGTTCTAATGCTTTGGTGCGAGAGCGCCCGAGGTTGATGGAGGAACTGCTTGACTTGACAGAGAGATATATGACCTAAGAGGATATAAACAAGCTAAAGTTTGAAAACTCTAAGGGCAATAAAAAAAAATAAGGAGAGAGATGACCAAAAACACAGAGAAAGAGGTCGATTTGCAATAAAACATTGCCACGACTACACCCCACTACATATCCCAAGAAGAGAGGTTCTATTTACCATCCAGTATGACAATCTGCTCCAAAAATTGAGGAAGTTGATGAAGACTGAAGCAATCATAAAGTTAAAGAAGTATTGCCACTTACATAAACAAAAGGGGCATGACACAAATGAATGCTACAATCTCTAAGATGAAATTGAGAGGCTCATTAGATAGGGCCATCTCAAAAAATATGTGGCTATTGACACTCAAGTTAAAGGAGGTAAAATTGATCAAACTCCCAATAGAGAAAGGTTGATTAGCCTAAGGAGGGAGAGTAAAAGAAAGGAATCGACCCAAGAAGATCGCTTGCCTATTTAAGGAGTAATTGATATGATTGCGGGAGGTACCACTAGAGGGGACTCAAAATTAGCGTGGAGGTAGACTTAGAAGAGGCTAGAGTCGACTAAAATCTCATATGTCAAAATGACATTCCATTTATCGATGAGCGTAGAGCCCATCTCTTTTACTAATAACGACTTGGCTCACCTTGAAGAAAATAATATCAATCATAAAATTGATTGTCCTATGATAGTTTATGTTGAGATTGCTAATTTTGAAGTGAGGAACTTCTGGTTGATAATAGTAGCTTAGCCAACATCATCTTCCTCTTCACCCTAAAAAGAACAAACTTAGTGCAACTGAAGTTTGAACCTATGTATACCACTTTGGTCGGGTGAAGGGTCAAAAATTATTCTAAAAGGGTTCATTAATCTCTTGATGTCATTTGGAGAGGCTCTTCGAAGAAGGCTTTGATGGTGAACTATCTGGTGGTCGATCGCCCATTTGCTTATAATGTTATAATTGGTCAACTAGCTCTCTATGATTTTCATGCTATTGTCTTGACCTATCATATAAAGATCAAATTCCCAACCTCAGCTGGCAGAGGTGAACTAATATGCAACATCAAGGAAGCTTGGAGGTGTTACAATATTTTAGTTGAGTCAAGTGAGCCAAAAACTTAACCTCAGTTGAAGACCTTGGGGGATGCCTCTATAGTGGAACCCAAAGAGGTCCAAGCTCACAAGAAGAGAAAGTTGAAGAATACCCAAGTGAAGCCCATTAGGGGATTTTAAACTATCGGGCTGGAATAAAGGAACCTTGATAAGACAACTCAGATTAGGATATGGGCCCCCACCTAGAATACCTTATAGTCGATTTCCTGAGGTGAAATATCAATATTTTTGCTAGGAAAGCATCTAACATCTAGGGAATCAACCTCAGTATGATTGTGTATGGCTTTAATGTTGACCCCTTATGTAAGTCGATCAAGCAAAAAATAAGGATATTTAATGCTGAGAGAACCCAAATCATCGAAGAGGAAGTTAGGAAACTCTTAGATGCAGGTTACATTGTAGAAATTCAATATTCATCTTGGATTTGTAATGTTGTACTCATATCAAAGAATGAGGGACAATGGCGCATGTGTAACGATTTCATAGATTTGAATAAAGCTTGCCCTAGGGATCCTTATCCTATACCTTAAATAGATTTACTAGTAGATTCCATTGTTGGTTGTGAATTATTGAGTATGATAGATGCATTCTAAGGCTATCATCAAATATTTATGGCTCCTGAAGATAGGGATAAAATTTTTTTTCCCAATGGAGTTTATTATTTTTTGGTCATGCCTTTTAGACTGAAAAATACTGGGGTAACTTACCAAAGACTGGTCAACTTTATGTTCAAGGACAAAATAAGCAAGTCAATGGAAATGTACATTGACAACATGATTGTAAAGATGGAAAAGGCCCAGGATCATTTGCTTGAGCTCAATCACACTTTTGCAATATTGAAAGTATTTAGTTTAAAGTTGAATCCAAATAAGTGTACAATCGGAGTTGAGGCAGTACATTCTGGGTTATATGCTCAGTCAACAGGCCATTGAGGCCAATCCATAGAAGATTCAAGTAGATCTGGACATTGCCCCTACTCGAATAATTAGAGATGTACAATGGCTAGTCGAAAGGGTCATTGCCTTTCAGAGATTCATCGCTTAATTGGCAAATAAGAGCCTACCTTTCTTTAAAATTCTCTGAAATGTGAACAAGTTTCCAATGGAACAAATAAGGTGATCAGGCACCGGTCGAGTTAAAATAATATTTATCCTCACCCTCAATGCTTGCAAAATCCAAACCCAGAGAGGTCTTTCACATATATTTGGTTGTTTCAAAAGCATCGATTAGCTTGGTCTTGGTCTCAACTAGAGATGGAAGCTATTGACCAGTTTACTACTGCAGTAAGTCACTCTAAGGACTAGAGTATAACTACTTGGAGATTGAGAAGTTTGCATTGGTGCTAGTCAGTACGGCTCAGAAGCTGCGTCCATATTTTTAATCTCATGCCATGATAGTGCTGACCAACTAGCCATTGAAATAGGTGTTGTTGAAGCTAGATGCCTTTGGGAGTTTAACCAAATGGGCTATTGAATTAGGAGAATTTGATATTATTTTCCACTTGAGAATAGCCATCAAGGCATAGGTCTTGGTAAACTTCATCGCCGAACGAGTGGACCTGCCTAAGAAAAATAACGAAGCCCCTTTCACTTGGACTTTACACATTGATGGATATTCAACCTTATCCAGTGGGGGAGCAGAAGTAGCTCTCCGTTCCCCAGCAATGGAGGAGTATGATTTTGTGATTAAGCTCGACTACATAGTTACTAATAAAGAGGTGGAATATGAAGCTTTCCTTACTGGAATGAGGATGGCAATCGATTGAAGCATCGAGCACTTGGTTGCAATCACAGATTCCCAATTAGTAGTAGAATAGGTTAAGGGAAATTTTGAGGCTAGGGATTCCATGATGAGCTAGTACCTAGTAGAGTTTAGAAAATTACAACTATCATTCAAACGATTTACCTTCAATTAGGTACCTTGATCTAAGAACAAGCGTATGGAAGCACTGTCCAAGTTTGCTAGCTCCACTAGGGGCACAAGAGATATGATAATAATGTTTCTGATCACCGATAGGCCTACTCGAGGGAAACCTGGTAGGGAGCATTGAGGAAATAGTCCCTTCATGGCAGGATCTGATAAAACTCTACTTGAGTCATGGCACAGTCCCCGAAGATAAAAATGAGGCTCGACATTTTTTAGGACAAGTTGCCAAGTTTGCACTAGTCAAGCATGGCCAATTATATAAGAGATCGATCTTTGGACTACTCTTAAGGTACCTGGATCCCGACCAAGCTCATGAAGTATTACAGGATATCCATATAGGCATATGTTGGAACCATTCCTGGGGAAAATCCCTTACACATAAAATAATCAACTATGGATACTTTTGGTCGACATTATTGAAAGACTATGTGGATTTTGCTAAAAAATACACTTCATGCCAAGTTCATTCGAACCTACCGCTTCAACCCACCGCGCCCATAGTCAATGTTCAAATTTCTTAGCCATTTAACCAGTGGGGGATCAATATTTTGGGCTCACTACCAAAGTCAACAGGTTCGTAAAAGTTCATAATTGTGGTGTTCAAGTATTTTACCAAGTCGATCAAGGCCAAGACTGTCCTAAAGATAACCGATGCAGCCATCAAGAGTTTCATCTAGAAAAATATCATCTATTATTTTGGCTTATCCAAGATCCTTATTTCAGACAATGGGACTAAGTTCCAAAGCAGAAGTACCAGAGGTTGGTGCAAAGGTTTGGGAATCACCCAAAATTTAACATCAATGGGTAACCTTTAGTCAAACGGCCAGATAGAGGTGACAAACAGAATGATCCTTGACCATTTAAAAATTAGGATACAAGATAATAGGTTGAGTTGAGCACACAACCTCCCAAGAGTGTTGTGGGCATACAAGACAGCGCCCCATATAGTTATCGATCACGGCACTTATAGTCTGATCTATGGGTCTGAGGGAGTCATCCCTTCAGAACTCATACAACATACAGCTTGAGTCATTCATTTCCACTCACTGAGAAACACATCAGAAAAGAAGCTAGACCTTGAAACTATCGATGAGTGAAGGCAAAAAGCTTACAACACCATGCAGCGCTACAGGTCAAAGATGGTGGAGAACTATAACAAAGGGGTCAAGCTGCACTGTTTTAAGGTCGGAGACCTTATTCTAAAATAGGTGGAAGTGTTCAAGAATTTTGGAAAACTTGAACTGAAATGGGTGGGACCCTATACCATGGTGAAGATATCAAAGCATAATACTTACCGACTTGTTCATATGGATGGGGGTGAGCTCCCTTGCCCATGGAACACTATCAACCTAACAAAATTCTATATACCAAAGCACATTGTGATTATCCTCATATTCTGTGATATAAATAAAGTTCCAGTAACACTGCTACTATTTGTTTGAATTGTCATAGTTGCATCTACCTTGCCCCACTCAAGTTTCAAGTCGACCCCATAGTCAATGAACAAGCAGCTTCATGCTTCCACTCAAGTTTCAAGTCAACACTATAGTCGACGATCAAGCAGCTTCATGTTGCCACATAAAATTTTCAAGTTGACCTCATAGTTGATGAACAAGCAACTCCACACTGCCACTCAAGTCTCATGTTGACCTTACAGTCGACAAAAAAATAGCTTTACGTTGCCTAATCAAATTTCAAGTTAACCTTGTAGTTGACATAAAAATAGCTTCACACTGCCAAACTAAAGTTCTAAATCGACCACATAGTCGACTTAAAATAGCTTTATGCTACCACTCAAGGCCTTTTAGCCTAAACTATATAATCGACCTAATAGTCGATTAATAAATTGACCATAAAATAATGAAAATTGACTACAATCAATGCTAAGTTGTAAAAATAAATTGTTAAAGTACGCTTTAGCAAGACCATGTGTATCTCTCAACACTAATCAAAATTAACGATAAAGTTTCAATTTTCTTGATAACTGATATAGTTGTCAACTATTTACCTATATAATCATGACAGTAAAGTGGCATTCAACAAAGAAAGCTATGGAATTGATTCGAAAAGAAAAATAATCAAAATGATATTTCATTCAAAGGAATGATCATTACAATAGCATCCAATTACAAAAAAGAAAAAAAAGAAGAAAGAAAGAAAGAGCAAAAACAACAATAACGGTAGAGAGTTCGAAGATTAAGTCTGGCTTGACCTGGTCTCAGCACTTTCCACTAGTCTTGATTGAGCTTTGGCATCATTAATGCGAGCAGTTGAGTGGCTTGAGCTGGTTGTGAAGGCCCAGTGAAATCGCTCATGAAATTAATTGAGCGCAGCACATACTACACGATGTCGATATGCCCATTCTTTATTTAGAAGGCAAGGTCCTTAGCAAAGGTGAACTTACTCATCAGTTCAGCTAGCTTGGTCTTGACCTCAACATGTTTCTGCTAAGCTTTGGTCATGGGCTCGACGGGAATGTTTGTTGCAGCATCTCTCTCTCCATCCCCATTGATCGCATCTTCTTCTAATTCTGGGTGAGGCTGCAACTTCTCATCGAGGGTAAGGCTTAGTCTGTCCTTATCTTTAGCCTAAAAAGCATAGCAAAGATACTTGAGCTGCTTTATCATCTTTTAAAACACGTTGCGAGCATCATCAATGGATAGAAATATGTTTGCATCCTGAAAGGCCGAGCTCACCATGAATTGTTCCACTGTGTCTCACCATATTATGGAGAGCTATTGAGAAAAGGCCGTCCAAGCCTCCTTGTGTGCATTTTTGTGGCTTGCCGATCGACCGAAAGAGTAGCTCACCTCTATATCCAAGTGAGCCTTTTTCAGTATGGAGTTCAGCTACCTCTTTTATCAACTGGTCAACCTGCAGCTAGGAAAACTTGAGCTGAACCTTAGGGGGTCTCTAGATTCTCTCCCGTTTATAGCTCTTCATGATCTGCCAGGGCCAACTTCGACCTATAATAAAAATGGTATCTTTGCTGGCTCACCTAAAATAGGGAGTGTCAGTGAATAATGCAACTTTTTCAAAGAAAGAAAAACTCAATGAAAAAATAGTCGACCTTACACTGACCATATTGCTATAGTATGCTAGAGCCCTAAGCGCACCAACTCGACTTAGGCCTATGCGTCTCCACTAATCTATGGAGAAAAGCCTGATCACCATCTACTTGAGAGCGTCGATTTCTGTCATCCCTAATTTTATGATGGAGGTAGAATTAGTGACCTCCATGGTAGGGTCAAACCTGAAGTGGGGTGATTCTAGTTGGGAAAATTAAAATAGCGCCCCATCGCCACGCTTACTAAATAAGTCGTAGCCTATTATTGCTTTCTATTTGCCCTTATTGCCTATTATCTTTCTAGGCACTGAACCTTTCTATTCAGTTATTTATCTTTTACCCCAACATGCGAGGCTGCTTCGAATACACTTCTCTGTGGCTGGCTAGGGCACCTGTTCGATTCGGGCACAATGGGGATAGTGGTCGACCAGGTCAAGGTGGTAGGTTTGCTGTAGAGACCTCTCATTGAGCAGCTACTCGACGATGCTTGTCATTTTTTTAGGCTCTTACCATGGCCTCTGCTCGACTGGGGGCTATTACTTCTTATCGATTTGCCAACAAAAAATAACAAAAACTATTAGAATTGAGAAGAAAGATATTTTAATAATTATCAAAGTAGATAAAGATTTCTACCAAGCTGGTTGCTTGCAGGCAAGTCGAGCATAGCCAGTGATAGGCCAACTAGCACCAAACATCTCTCCTCAGTTAGAACTGAGGCCTTAATCTGCCCAAAATTGACCAGGCCCTGAACAAACGTGTTGGGTTAGCTGAGCATTTGGTTCCTTGGCATTTCCACATGTCCCCTGTACCACCATCTTAGAATATTAAACTCCTTAAGCCCTCAAACATAGAGAAAATATTTTTTTCACTCTTAGCCATACGACAAAGAGAGGGCTACCAAGAATTTTTGACATGGACACGCCGTCAAATAATAGAACCTAAAATCCTTAGTACTACCTAATTTTAGGACATAGGTAAATGGAAAAGATTGAAAAAATTGGTATAAGAGATTAGCTGTTTGAATAGGTGCATCAGCATAACAAAACTATAGATTATGGCGAAATAGTTGGGAAAGAGTTGGGTTGTATAGATCTTGAGGCCTATTAAGAGGTAAACTATGGCTAGTGCTAAAGAAATTTAAGGCCGCACCATAATCCCTTCTCAAATACTATTACATCCCTTTGGAGGTCGATGCATCCTATCCTGAGGCTCGGGCACCAAAAGTTCATATTTGTTAGGGATATGGTATATCTCCTTAATTCGAACTAAGTCAATAAGGGAGTTCATAGACATTATTTCACTATAGTAGTTTGGAGTAAATAATCAATCCCGTGATGCCAGCACTTTGTTGGGGCCCGCATTGCCCCCAGAAGCAGCTCTCTCAGTATTTGAGCTGTTGGAGGTTGAGCTATTACTCGATGAGCTATTAGAGATACTATCAAATGCGTATCTAGATGTACTTTCAACCCCAACCTCCTCCTAAAATTGTATACCCTCAAAATTAGTGTCCTCATTATTGGAAGCACTTGACACTTTTGTAAAGAAAAATGAAGAAAAACACAAGCTTGCAAAAGAACTTACAATGAGTAGCTTGAAAACTCTAAAGTGCGGAAAGGAATTAGAGAACTCTGAAGGCAAGAACTTGACCAGACCAGATTCAACACAAGTGAAAAATGAATGTCTCTACATTGCCTATTTATAGGCATTTAGACACAAGAACCTAAGCGACAGTAATAATTGCACTGCTACTCCTTACCACTTTATATTCTATGATGTAACTAATGCATTAAATGTGCAAAACTATCAAAAACCTTGATCGAGTATTCAAAAACCCTAGTTGAATACACATAACCATCATATCCATCATTCAGTTGTCTACTCCCTATTTTTTCTTGTCAACAAACTCAATTTGGACTGCGAATAGAGGGGACTCATGATATGGGATAGCCTAACAAGCCCAGCCCAATAAACTATCAAGCTTAGAGAGGGGCCCCTAGGCCCATTAGCATGCACAGCCCAACGGTACTTCTAAACTCAATTGGATTGGATCACTCAACCATAATCATCTGATTGAGTGGATTATTCTCGATCGCACCCAATAGGAGGCTTCAAGCTCTTTTTTCTGTTTAACTATCTCTCTGGTCAACCATTTTGTATGTTCGATGATTGTCAACTAGAGTGCTCTAGCATTGACTTATACCTGCCTCTACATTAATAGCACATGCCACCCAATACAGTCTCTGTCACCAACTGTAGCAGGGATACCCACCCTAGAGTACTATTTACCTTTGAAAGTAGAAGATAATGTCACCTAAAATAGTATCAAAATTGAAAATGACCAATAACCCTTAGGCAAGGACAAAAGCCCTCTACACTTGATAAGGGCATCTAAGACATATCATCCACTAAGAGATGGCTATAAATACCTCACTGTCAGCCACACTCTAGGTAATGCCATATACACTATATGTTTTTACTCATCTATTTGATTATCTCATTTCGATCAGAACTAACTTGAGCATTGAAGTGCCTTCGCCGGGGACAGCTCAGCTAGTTTAATGTTTGTTGTTAGTTGTAGATCTTAGACCTCGAAGAATATTACTATTGGATGGTTTGACCACTCGGGTCGAATCAATCCAAACACTACCTTATTTACTAAGTACGACTTTCAACTTCATTAGTGCCCTAATGCTTGCAACCCCTATTGATGGTCGAGCATGTACCCAAGGTACCCCTAGTGTTGGAGTTTCTCACAGAACAACATGTGCTACATCCTAGATAATTGATTATATAGATTGCTCAGGAGGCTCTAATGGCATTAGTAGAAGATGCCTCAATGCAAGCAACAGTGGAAGCTAAGGCCTAGTGCATTGCTGAACACCTCTAGTCAAAGTTCCCTACCAAACCATAAGGGTAGCACCCTAGAGGATCGATTATGTAACTCACTCAGAAAGCCTTAATAGCATTAACAATAAATGCAAAAATAGCACTGGGATCTAATAATTAAAACTTCAAAAGTTAAAACTAACTAGGCTACTCAAGCTACCAAAGATCTAAATATGCTATAGATCTAGATTTAGCAAGAGAGTTACCTTGAATTGCTATTTTCCAAGGAGATAATGATGATCTCTTTACCAATCCAAAATTTGCCAGAAATCTGCACAGTGGAGAAACAATAACCTTTGCTTGGCTTCAAGACCTCCAAAATTCATGAAATTAAATCTAGATCTTCTCTGCTTAATGATGAATATCTTGTGAAAAATTTGGAGTATGATCACCTCAGAAGAAATTTGCCAAAATTGCTACTGTGTATAGTGGATCTATAAGACAAGCAAACTAGATGTTTTGGCTCTATTGTATTGATCCACACACCAAATGAACTTTCAATTTCTCCTAATTTTTAGCTGGAGAAAGAGAGGAGAAAAGATATGGTGGAGGTTGATTTTAAGGTAGGAGAAGAATGTAAAGCAAAGCTTCAACATATGATGTAATGCTTGGAAAAAGAGACTTTTGGAGGGAAATGCGAAAGATTCTAATTTTCACAAATGGTGTGAATAGCTAAATTCCCTCACATCTATATCTATATATAGAGGAAGGATGGTGTGATACCAAGTTGGCATCACACCTTCCTCAAAGGAGGGGCCGGCCACTTGCTTGCCAAGGTGGCACGCTTGAATTTTAAATCATATTTGAATTCCAGATGCATTTCAATTTAATTTGGAATGTAATTTCAAATTAATTAAAATGCTAATTCAAATGAAATCTTCATTTGAATTTTTCCTCCAAAATATATTCTTCTCATTGATTAAATTAAACACTTTAATTTAATTAATTAACCTTTGACTGAACTCTTAAGCTTAATTTTGTTAACTTAACTCTTTAAGTTAACTTCACCAATTGATGATCATTTGGCACAAAAAAATTAACTCCACAATTATTGGTCTAATTTAACTTCTTAAATTAATTGATTAATTTGATACTTAAATTAATCAAGCTAAAATTGATCTTCAAACTGATCACCTCAAAATTGATCCACTAGGAGAGAATACTCTGACACTTTGAAAAATTCCTCGCTTAATTAGGAAGCTAATTGGATTTGTGTGTGACCTAATAGGTTCTACCATTCATTGGACATGGGCTTACAACTCCTAGTGGCTTTTAAATATCTTATATTCATTTTATTTTAAAACACTTTTAAACTAATCTACTCGATTCAATTAATCTCATTAATTGAAGAGTACCTAATCTCCATGGTTGATGTCCAACCTTAAGCCCATGGAGCCCAACTAATTAGCCAAAATGATTACTCTTGGAGAACCATTATAGCTCTAAGCGTACCATGTAAATACGATCATTCTATCTCTTATCTCTCAAAAAAAGCTTAGAGTAAGATATTGGTCGGCTCCCTAATAGTCTCGATATTATGTCTCTATTTTCAATGTTTGATTTCATTGTGTGACCTCATATTTGGAAAACTCCTTTCCAAATTATCACACTAACTTGCCCATGAATTTCTTAAAATCAATCATTATAGAATACATAGGAGATGCATTCAGCTTTCACAAAGATGAAGAGTCAGATTCCATCTTAGATCTCACAAACCTTCATGCCAAATAGCTCATACCTAATCTCAACCCGAATGGCCCCCTAAGTGACCAAAGAAGAGTCAAAGCATGAGAGTTGGACACAAAGTCACTATTGATCCTCAAGTTAGAGAACTAATAATATGCACTAGCGTAAGTGAAAGAATTAATCATTATCAACATGCCACTACGACTATCTAGTGAATTCTCTGAATAGGTATTCAATGCCTTACCCCTAATAAGCACCTATCAACATGCACCCGTATCTTATACAGTTTCTCATAAAGTGGAGCAATATCCAACGCTTGGATTTATGCATTATTAATGCAAGTCTATCTGGATTTTAGATGTTTTATTTCATAAGATCCTATAACTTGGAAGATTTAAGATCACAACTGTGTAAGACTTATTCGATGGTCGCCAAACTAAGTCCTATAGTCATGAGTGATCTAAGAGCTTTATCCAAATGCTAGTGAATTGATTTCGAGCATAAGATGAATATGGCCATATAAAGAATATCATTCAATTAAAATTATTTTACAAGGAAATAGCTTTACAAGGCCAATCTTATTGACTTGTTGGGCACTATTCTAACAATATCCCACTTGCCCTAAAACTAAAGCTCCATAGCCTTGAGACGCATCTTCATAAGATGTCCTTTAAAGACCGTTAACATTTAGGGGTTTAAACAGTAGTTCTGCTATATTCTCTTCTGAGACAACTTTATCCATTTAGTTGTCACCTCTATCAATGATTATCATATTTCAAAATAATAATGCATTTACTATATTTGGACCACCAATGAGATCTTAGCTCAAGTCCTAAATTATTTTCCAAAGGTATTCGTAAGCTCATGCATGCTAGGCACTATATCCAACTCTTGGATAAAGTTTTATCCAAATACCTTCCTTCGCTGTTGCTAAAACCACAAATTATTTCACCTCAGTGCTTGTCTCGATCGTGGTATCTTGTTGGAACTCTTCAAATTCACCGTGTTACCATTAATGCAAAATACTAATCCATAAGTGGATTTTAGGTCACCTACATTAGATTGGAAACTAGGATCTAAAAACTCTATGTGTTTCCATTCTCCATTGCCGTATACCAAAAAATAAGTTTTTAGTGCTTCTAAAGTACTCAAGGATTATTTTAATGGCCATCCAGTGACTCTCATCAGAATTGGATTAGAACCTACTCATAACACTTAGAGTATGTACCAAATCTAGTCTTACATATTGAACGACATACAATATGCTCCATGTAGTAGATGCATAAAGTATGAGGGGCATTCTATGTCTCTCATTGTTAGTCAAAGGGGTCATAGACTTGGAGAGATAAATACCATGTCCCGAAGGAAAGAATCCCCTTTCTTAAATTTTTTCATGCTAAACCTCTTTAGTATCTTGTCAATGTACAGTGTTTAGAAAAGCCCCAATATCCTTCTCGATCTATCTCTATAGATATGTATTCCCAATACACAGGATGCTTTTTCCAAATCTTTCATGGAGAATTGTGTAGATAATCGTGCCTTAGTACACTCTAACATTTCTTTCCCATTCTCAATAAGAAGAATGTCATCAACATAAAGTACAACAAACTAAATGTTACACTTACTAGCCTTTTGTACACACAAGGTTTATACACCTTTTGAGAAAGCTAAATGATTTGACTATCTTATAAAAAATGTATGTTCCATGTTCATGATGCCAATTATAGTTTATAAATGGATCTTTGGAGTTTGAAAACTTTTGCTAACTCACTTTGGATGTAAAACCTTGTGGTTGCTCCATATAATTTTCTTTTTCAATATTTCCATTGAGGAAAGTGGTTTTTACATCCATTTGCCATATCTCATAGTCATAATATGTGAATATGGCAAGTAAAATCCGAATAGACTTAGGTATTGTGACTGGTGCAAAGGTTTTCTCAAAATTAATACTAAGTCTTTAAGTGTAACATTTTGCCACTAGTCATGTCTTAAAGGTCTTCGCCTTTCCATCAACTCCTAGCTTTTGCTTATATATTTCCTTGCAACCAACGGGAACTATTCCCTTCAATAGATCTACCAAAGTCTATACTTTGTTGGAGTACATGGAGTTCATTTTAGATTTTATGAAATCTAATCAATGTCCCAAGTCTATGTCCAACATAGCTTCTTTACAAGTCTTTGAATCATTATCTGATTGGCCTATCTCATGAAGAAATTCGAACATTTTGGATTGCTTCTTGATTGGGTCCGACTTTCTCAAAGGTTATGTGTGAGGCATTTTTACAATTATTTATTTCTATCACTTGTAGGATTTGATGATTATCTTAAACTTCTTTAGGCTCAACAACAATACCTTTTTTATTTTATAGATTTTTTTTAAAAAGGTAGTGTTCCTTAAAACAATATTTTTTGTTCCAAGGTATTTTAAAGTGATAACCCAAAGACTCTTTTGAGTATCCCACAAACTTGCACAAGGTGGTTCTACTATCCAGCTTGTCTCCTACTATCCATCTCACATAGGCAGGAGACCCCAAACTATTAGATAATGATAAGAGGGTACTTTGCCATACCATATCTTATGTGACATCTTTAGCACCGACTTTAAATGTACTACACTTAGTAACTTCACTACCATTATTAAGGCATATCCTTGAAAGGATATAGGCACATTGAAGAAGCTCATCATGGAACGTACCATGTCCAACATGGTACAATTTCTCCTTTTAGCTACTTTGTTATGTTAGGGTGTGCTGGGTTGAGCTTATTGAGAGAGAATCTCATTTTCCTTCAGATACTCCAAGAATTTGGTACTGAAGTATTCTCTCCCTCAATTCGATCGAAGAGCTTTAGTACTAAGTCCTTTACACACTAACACTTAATGGGTTACATACATCTGTATGGATCAAATCCAAAGGTTTAGTAGTATGTTGCAATTGTCTCACAAAAAGAGCCTTGGCTATTTTTCTCTCTAAACTAGATTCACAAGTAGGAAGGTCCTCAATGTTACTTGCATTTAATGCTTTGAGAGCTTCTAACTTGATTATCTTGTTTTTAGATATGTGTCCAAGTTTTACATGTCATAACATGGCATCTTCTTGGATATCTAATTTTCTTACTTTGTTGAAAGTGCATTAGTGATGGTTGAGAATCTAATATGCACAATCCTTTTGTTGAGTGTACGATGAGCAACTAAAGAACTCATTCTTTTGTGTCTTCAATCTCTCCCATTTGATATAGAAGGATCGAATCCTTCGCCATCCAAAATGAGAATTGAATCATATTCTCAACAATATATGGTACATTATAACAAACGTTGAACACAATTATGGAATTCTCTAAGTCTAACTTATTATACACCTTCGGTTTAGGTCATAACTCTTGCTCCTTTGCCAAGGCATTGGATCATATCCCTATCACTTAGTTTTATTCTTCTTTCTTTTCTTTGTAGCAACTTACAAAGATAAGAACCACATGCGATATCATACATTAATGAGGAAAAATATATCCTAAGTGCACTTCAATAAATTACATACCCTTCTCAAGGGTTGCATGGTATTCCATGTAATTCTACTTCAAATGGCCTATCTTGCCAAAGTCAAAATAAATAATATTAACTATATCATCTATAATTTTCTTAACTCCTCTAGATGCCTTTAATAGTTGCTTTCTTTTGGAAGAAGAATATTTCTTCCTTTTACCTCAATTTCTAGCACCTATAGGGCTCATAGACTTGGAGGAAGAAAGAAGTATCAAAGGTTTTCCCTTGTCATGGTAGTTTCCTTCTAGATCAATATTTTGATTAATAAAACTAAGCAAGGATGTGAGGATCAAATCGTCATGGAGATCATTGTCCATCACTACATACATGTTGAAAAGCTTCTCCAAGCTTAATCATCTTTAGATCATAGTTGATGACATATGATTTCGTATCCATCCTAGTTTGAAAAATCTCCAAAGGGAAGCAATTATTGCTAATTGCATCTCATGCAATTCTTGATATATTTTGCCTTACCATTTCATGTAGATCCCTTGATGGACGACCTCTACATTATTTGGTATTAAGGCAAACCTACCAATCAAGCTTTGATTCAAGATAGGTGCCACAACATTCCCCATGATGAGTGTATAATGTATGGGTGTTCCCAAATTAAAATGTGCATCTCATGCAAAGTATATAGTCACAACGTTCCATCTAAGTGTGACACCCGTGACCAAATGTATATCACATAAGAGTGGTAGCATCATCATGTCATATCCTGTTAGTAGAAGGTTTAGATTGATTAGAACTCTTTTAATTTGTATCCATTTTGACTTAATATTTGAAAGCACTTAAACTTTCTAAGTAAAGGGTTTTTGCTTGCAAAAATCTCATCATTTTTTCTTCTTATTTAAGTTTTCTATACAATAATCTATGCATTACATACATCAATAGGATATGAAAGGTATAAATAATTAAATGTGCCTAGCATGCTTTTAGGGTAGGATGACCATGAGCCTAACCAAGTGATGCACTTAAAGCCATAAGTGCGTCACTTGGTTGATTTGAAGTGGGTTAATTAAATTAAACTATTACAAGAGCGTATCCTATATGTTCATGGGCCTTCAAGCCTCCATGGATCCTCTTTGCTCCTTACAAGTTTTACAAGAGAAAGAAAATTTCATTCCTAGTGATTCTACTTTTATAACTTTTACAAGATAAAACAAGAGACATGCAAATCCCATTTAATACAAACCATTTCAACAACTTGAAATAAATAAAATCAATACTAAAAGGCTCATGATCATCCCTATTCATTCATCATTCATTTAACAATTAAATGAACATTAAATAAATCAAGAATTGCAATTCAATTCCAATAATTAAATGCTTATCTCATAAATAATTAATTGGCCAAGCAAAAATAAGCATAACCATTATGTATCTCATTTTTTTGAAAATTGGAGATCAACTTAAACAAGATTTAAGAAGTAGTCAAATATGTCAAGCATAATTCTAAGAACTTGAACAACACCTATGTACCTATCTAGCATGATCTGAATCAATTTTTGTCACTTAAGGTACACAAAAAGGAGCTCAAAATGCATCCCTACCAAAACTAGTTACTGCACTGCCTTACTACCACGGCAACACCCTTGTTTTGGGGTCGGGATCTAGTTAAGTCATTTTTGGCTCAACTTTTGTGCACCAAAATTTCAAAACACTTCTTAAATATCAAATCACACATTATAGATGAAATTCCAGATTCAGAATACCTTTTAAAAATAGAATTTCAAGTGCTCAAACATACTTCAAAAATCAAGTTAAAGTGAGAATCACATTCTTCCAAATCTCCAATTAAATCTAATCTAATTGGATCCAAAAATGACCAAAACTCTTTTGATCAATCATCAACATGATATATCAACATATAATATCAATTAATGCCAAATCAACATTTAATATTAATAGCTATGAATTTAAAATATACTAACACTTAGAAAATTTCCTCTATCAATTAGGAAGCTAATAGATTTTGTGTGTGACCCAATAGGTTCTACCACTCTTTGGACATAGGTTTCCAACTTCTTGTGGCTTTTGAATATCTTATATTCATTTTGGTTTAAAACACTTTTAAACTAATCTACTCAATTTAATTAATCTCACTAATTGAAGAGTACCCAATCTCCATAGTCAATGTCCATCCCCAAGCCCATGGAACCCAACTAATTGGTTGAAATGAATGCTCTTAGAGAACTATTATAGCTCTACACTTACCATGCAAATATTATCCTTTTGCCTCCCATTTCCCGAAAGAGGTCCAGGGCAAGATATTTGTCGGCTCCTTAATAGCCTTAATATGATGTCTCTATTCTCAATGTTTAATTTCGTTGTGTAACCTTATCTTTATGATGCTGCAGAGAGCTGGAGGGTCAAGTACCCTAATTGATTCAAGTTATTTTGGGCCTGAGATCTGCAACCAAGAACACACGTCAACTAGTCGAGAGGCCCTCAGCTAAGGCACTCCGACGCTTAAATTAGTTTCGATAGATCGGAGAATAGAGATAGTATGTAGTGAATAGTATAAATGGCATTACC
>JACGDI010005073.1:812639-825483 GCA_014898725.1 Jacaranda copaia
TTTTACCCAAGTACCCTTATCAGGTGTACTTGGCTTTTCCCATGATAGGGGGTTAGGAGTTATTCTTTTTTCGGATCTCGGTACTGTGCCAGGTGGCGCAATCTCCTATTTTCTCGAATAACCATGCCAGTATGAGCACGTCCTTGCCAAAGTTGTTGGCAGGGTTGTTGGAGTTGTTGGCAACGGTTACATCAGTTGGCAGCGGTCACATCAACTGCCACGTGTCATCAATGTCGAGAGGTTTGACCTATCCAACTTATACCCGGAGGTCGATTCATGTCGATCGTACTCGAATGCTAAAACTTCTGAAGTGGCCCTTAGGTCGTTACGGATCGACCGCGGGGCTTACCAAATGAGGTCGATGCAGATCGACCAGATAAATGTGCCTTTAGGCTTCATAAGCTGTCTCGTCTGAAGCTGGTCCTGTTGGGCCCACTAGACTATCCTGTATCATGTTGAGCCTCATGGGCTGTCTCATTTGAAGTTGGGCCTGTTGGACCTACTGGATTATCCCATATCACTTTAGAAAACCCCTTTTCCAAATTATCACACCACATTTTGTCAATGACATTTTGTCAAGGATTTCTTAGAATCGATCATTATAGAATACATAGGAGATGCACTTGCCCTTCTCAAAGACGAGAAGTCAGATTCTATCTTAGATCTCACAAACCTCCATGCCAAGTAACTCATACCCAATCTCAACCCAAACGACCTGCTAAGTGATCAAGGAAGAGTTAAAACATGAGGATCGAACATAAGGTTACCATGAATCATTAAGTCAGAAGACTAATAATATGTACTAGCATAAGTGAGAAAATTAACCACTACCAAAATACCACTATGACTATTTAGTGGATTTTCTAAGTGGGTCTTTAGTGCCTTGTCCTCTAATAAGCTCCCACCAACATGCACTCGTATCTCATGCGATTTCTCATGGAACAGAGCAATATCCAAATCTATTCTGACATTAGATGCCACATCTCATAAGATTCTATAACTTGGAAGATTTAAGATCATAATTATGTAATACTTATTACATGGTCACCGAAGCAAGTCCCATAGTCATAAGTGATCTAAATGCTTCATCCAAATGTCAGTGAAGTAATATAGAGCATAAGATAAAGATGGCTATATAAAAAATATCATTCAATCAAGATTGTTTTACATGAAAATTGCTTTACAAGGCCAATCCTATTGGCATACTGAGCACTATTCCAATAAGAAGACGATACCTCAACATGGGGACAATGAAAGCAACGATCAAGTGCGCTACACATCATCACAAAAAAGGCAACCACCCCTGAGCACCCAAAAAAAAGAAAAGGAAGCAATCCAATCAGTAAAGGGATAGTCCCAAGCTGCCTCACAACTTAACATGTGGCGTAGTTGCCACCACCCTACCATGGATCTAAGGTTACTAACCTCCTGAAGTTTAATGGAATTACAGGCCTCAAGAACATTTAACTAACAATTTGGCATGTATAGAGTTGTTGGACCTAAGTGAGGTAGCTTACTATAAAGTTGTTGGCACTGCCCTGTTAAAGTGCACCCTAAACAGGATCAATCAACTACCTATCAAAACCATCACAAAACTAGTGGGGCTTACACCTACACAACGTCTCTATCAGTTAGGGGTACCTTAAGATGGCCACCTACTCATTCACCATAGAGTAGAAAAAAAAAGACTATAAAGGCATGCTGATTCCCTAGCTCAATCCTAATTCTTGCCAAGCATCATACAAGAAAATGTGATTCAAGGAACCTATAACGAGCAAGCCTCTGGCCACTTTGGAGGTGATCTTAATCTGAGCTGAGAAATACAAGTGGATCAACAAAATAACAACTCCAATGGAGAACTATAGATGAAAGATGATAATCCCAAAAGGCAAAGGGAATTCCCATGCTAGGCAACCTCGAACTCAAGGGCGCCCAACATATAACTGTTTATTCACTACAAAAAACAAAGGCACCAACTATGATCAATCTATAGTTAATACTAAAAATTCATAGTTTTAACTATGAAGCTGATTTAGCTAAATTTAAAACAAATGCTTTCAAAGCTAACTCTCCCTATGATTAATTCATGCTTGATAGTTATACTTTTGTTATATATATATATATATATGTATATGCAAATTTTTCTGTGAATAATACATAGCTAAAATGTTGTTCTGCCAACTAATAAAGATAGGATTGATATCTAAAATTGTTGTTGCTTATTATTTTTTAAAACTATCATATTTGCTATGAAAATTTTACAGTTGTAATTTATAGCCATAACTATAAAATTAATTTGGCTAAAATATTTTTGTATTGATTACCTAATTTTCTTAGAGTAATTATCTCAAATAAGGGATATCAATTTTTACGGTGGCATGTGGAGATAGTTGTGAAACACACACAAATACATATATACGTCATTCAAGTTTCTCGAAGAGTGTTTGATTAAATTTATTTAAAATGTTTTATAAGTTCATACATTTTATAAGATATTTTTTAAACTTATCAGATGCTAGATCTTTTTTAAAAGATAAGTTCTTAAATAAAATAAGATTTTGGAGCTTATAAGATGTTAATATAAAAATTTTTGTAATTAATATAATTAAAGTTAAGAATTCTTGTTAAGATTTTAAAAATAAGAGGGTGTTTGGGTGAGCTTATAAGTTTCTTAAAATATCTTATAAGATGTTTGAGAATTTATAAAATATCAAAAAGTATTTGATAAATATTTTTAAAGAAAAGCTTCTAAGCTTCTAAAATGTAGGAGCTAATCAAAATTTTTAAATAAGTTTAACCAAACACAACTTATATTTAACAATTTGTGGAGAAAATATTGATTAACATTTTAGGATAGTTCATTACTTTCACATCTAATTTCCTTTCAGCCTTAAGTCATGGAAAAATTGATGTAGCACGGGCTTAGGATCTCAACCTCGACCTATAATGTCCAAACTTGCCCCTAGCTTGGACCTCGATCCTAACCCAAGTCCACACAAGTAATTTATGGATCTCTAATCTAACCAAAAGAATATATGTTAAGCTGGCTAAGATCGCCCTCAGCTAAGGCCCTCCGATGCTAAAGTTAGCAACTGAGATGGTAGATGAGTTCAAGGTGATAAATTGATGGAGTAACTACATGGTAAAAAATGGAGAAATTAACCTAGAACTATTGGCATCCACACTTTATATAGGAAAAAACTATACTTGTTTGTATAGATTGAGATAGCTCATCCTTGAGCATCAAATCCCCAACCAATCAACTATTCATCATCAGGGTCACGACACAATTTGGGTAGGGTTAGTCTAGGTCAAGTTCGACCTGGATATAAAGACGTGGTTCCTAGCCTATTTGGTCATTTTGACTAAACCCATAGGGGCAGAAGGGTCATTTCATTGTCCAACAGTAATCATCCCTATCATTAACTCTCCCACATTCCAAGTGTATTAGCTGACAATACAATATTGAAAGTAGGCGAGAAACTACCTCAGCCATTGGATCTGGTGTGGTTGATCTGGGACATAGATAGCTTCTTGAAATATGAATTGCCGTATTTAGGGACTCTATATATACCCCAAGACGGCCCCATACCTTTATTTTCAATTCTCTACTCTTGTCTCCACTCTCTTTTCTCTTCTCATGGCTTTTTTGATCCACAGCCAGTGTTCCTCTATTTTTAGCTACTCCTCGAATAGAAAGTATGTTCACTTTACTAACTATAAGCTCAAGCTCTTCTTCTGAAAAGACTTGTAGCCCCCCACAACGAAAGCTGAGCACCAATTTGTTCCCCTCTTCTAGCTCTAAAGATGTGACCTCCCTTCAACTTATTTGGTACAGAGGCGATGAATCGAGCTCCTCCCAAACTATTCCACGTGACCTCATTCCTAAGGTGGGTAATGACCCTAAAATTGGGTTGGCTTTAGCCAATCTACCATCCCCCACAAGAGATGAACCAGAATAAGACCCAAAAATTGCTGAGTATGTTTTGGCAGCATCCCCTTGGTTGTCCATCGAACCCAAGCTTGGTTTTATTTCCATTTTGGATGTCAGGTCCAGGTTCTAAATATCACCTAAGTACACCTTCATCTTCCCTAATAAATTCGATCAGATACATCTCCCCCCAAGAGGCAACGCTACATTTACCATAAGGCTGCTTGAAGGGGGTTTAAAATTCCCAATCCTTGAACCCATGGAAAATATCTTGTTAGGCCTAGACATCTGTCTAGCCCAGCTAATTCCAAACACCATAAGACATATTCTCTATTTCTACATAATAATGGCCTACTTCAGGGTTAAGCCATCTTTCATTCATTTTTGGTCCCTATTCTCAATAACAACCTCGACCTAAACTGGGGAGCATGGATTTTATTATCTTACCCCATACCCTATGTGCAAATTCCTTGACAAGTCTCAGCTTTTTTAAGTCCTTAAAAGGAGTGCTTTCTCTATATTCGAGCTTTTGCCTATAGTCCCTTTCAGTTCAAATTAGATTGGAGAAAAAGTAAGCCTAAAGTCTCGATATCTAAGGAGGTCATAATGGGGGAAAACTTTGTTGATTCCCTAACCAACCATCTTTATAAGGTTGGGGAGCTTCTTAAGAAAAAGGTCCTCAAGATTACTCATCCTTCGCTAGCTAATATTCAAGTTCACCAAATCCTCAGTGATGGTTTTTGTTACATATTTGCGATTCCTATTTTAATTTTTCTTTCGAGCTCAAAATTTGGTGTCTAATGTCACTTATATTTTATTTTGCAGTCATGTCGAGCGCAAACTTGAGGATCATTAACAAGACGAAGGTGCAAAAGGAAGTTCTGCTGGCCAAGGCCCAATCTTCTAGACTCATGTCCACTCCTACCGCTTTAGCTCCTACTTCTACCATGAGCCAGCTATCCAGTGCGCCCATCCCCATAATCGAAGTTGAACAAGCACTATCTGTATGCCCAATCCTTGAGATTAAGGTCAAAAGCGTAGACCCGATGCCCAGGACTGTCTATGGAGATTCAAGAGGGCAAAAGGAAGAAGCACGAACACAGCTCCAGGGGTAAACACTCTTTCCCCAGCCATTCCAACAAGAGCCCATCCGAGAATTCCAAAGGTAAAGGGTTTGGAGAAGGTGGTTGCCTAGAGAAGAAAGATAGATCCGAGCCCAAAATAATTCTTGTTTCACCCTGCAACCTCAACATGATTGCATGACGTGAGATACTATTAAACGACATGCATAAGGGCTATAAGATCATCAATTCAACCTTTCAAAGCGATTCTTCTCATCTCTCTTTGAATCTAAATTAGAAAATTGTAGATCATAGTTCAGTACTGCAAGCTCAATCCAATGAGACTTCCTTCGAGCTGTATATGGGATATTTGATGGCTTAAGATCTGGCCATCCTTGCCCCAATGAACTTTGCTCGGATCAAGGAGCATGGCAATCATGCTATGATGCAAGTGAGCTCCTTGCATTCTTTATTTTCCTTTAAGCTTTTTATAACTAATCCATCTCGAACTTAAATTTTACATTACCTCTTTTCAGGGGTCACATATATGCACTAACAGTCACGAAAGTGTGCATACTGGAGGAGCTATTTTGTGGCCCATGACATGGAAGTGATGGAATTGAAGAAGGCTAAATAAGAACTCGAAAAGTCAACCCAACAATCTATCAATAGTGAGCTCGCCTCACACAAAGAGAAACTAGTGGAAAAAGATGAACAAATCAAGGACATGGAGTCAAAATTATCAAAAGCAAAAAAGTCCTTGGCCTTTAAAAAGAAGGCAGCCTATGAAGATGGTTATGCTAAGGGGCGTGCCAAGTTTGAGAAGTCCCATGAGTATAAGAAGTTGTTACATGACATGAGGATGGAAGCAGCTAGAGCCTTCATAAAATCTAACACATTCGAATCCATGGTTGAAGAAAAGGCTACTGAGTATTCCTACATGAGCTTTCTCAAATGCCAGGCACAATTGAAGAAGCTGGGCAGGATCGTTAAGGGATTTATCTTAGATCTCCTAGACCCCACTAAAGATGCGAACTCACAAGATTATCCCACCAGCAGGTAGCCAAAAGAAGAGAAATTGGAGGATGAGTTTGCCTTCTTAGTTAAGGAGGTTAAGGGGGTTTCTCCCTCCATTAAGAAAGGTGAGGTCCGAGCGATGCATTTTTCTCTCAAGATCCAAAGGCCACAACTGGGACCTCTGTATGATCATTCTATAAATAGGCATGTTTTGAATGGCTTGAGGTCCTCCACATCCCCTATATGTCAATATTGTATTATGAACTCGAGCCAAAATCCATATTGTAATTGTCATGAAGATCAATGAAATACAATGCCATGAATTTCAAAGAAGTACAATGCTTGTTAGCTATTTGTTTCATTATTTTAATGAAGTATAATACTTGTCTGACAACATAAGTGTGTGGGTTCGCGCAAGATTTCTGCTTCTCAAATAGAAATGACCTCAATCCCTTTTCTTAGGACTATCTTGGCTTGATAGGATCTTATGCAAATCTTATACACATAACAGATCCCGTGGCAAGATCACGTGATTTCTCTAGGCTTTTCACAGGCCTTTTAGGACCTTGATCCCATTAACAGGGGATTTTAGCCTGATGGGATCTTGTGTAGATCCCTTACGCATTGCAGATCCCACAGTGGGATCGCATGATTTCTCTAATCCTTTCACTGGCCTTTCCCATTTGGGTTTAACTTACCTACATATTTCAAGACTTCCACCTTCTTTAAGGCCTAGTCACCTACTCTAAAACTCCTTTATTGAACTTTCTTATTGTAGTATCTCACCATACTATTCTTGTACTCATGTATCTTTAGGTAAGCTTTATCATGTTTCTCTTCAATCACTTTGAGCTCAAACTCCCGAGCCTTTTTGTTGCCCTCATGCTCATATTCCAAAATTCCTCTAGTGGGTTCCTCAATCTCTGCTAAAATGATTGCCTCTACCCCATAAACCAGACAACAAGGGGTTTCGCTCGTAGCTACTTTCGAAGTAGTACGATGCACCTACAAGACTCCTTAGAGCTCATCAGCCTATCCACCTTTCACCTCTTGTAGGCAAGCTTTCAAAGCCTTCAAGAGATCCCAATTGGTCACCTCTGTCTATCCATTTGCCTTCGAGTTCCTAACTGAAGTGAATTTTTGCTAGATACGAAGCTTCTCACACTAACTAGTTATCTTTTCCCTATAAAATGAGTTCCATTATCTGAAATCAAGACTCAGGGTATACTAAATTTGTATATAATATTTTTCTAAAGAAAATCCATAACCTCTTTCTTGGTGACCTTCACAAAAGCTTCGGCCTCAACCTATTTGCTAAAGTACTCCACTACTACTATCACAAATCTTTTTGACCCTGAGCCAGAGGGAAAGCACTAAATATATCTATCCTTCATTGATTAAACAAACAGACACGGGGATAGGTTCCATTGGCAGTGATGGTCCGAAAGTGAGATTGGCATGAAACTGGTATTTTTCACATTTGCTCACTCAGGTTGCCATATCTTGGTTCATGGCAGGCCAAACGTATCTCTGCTTGAGGGTCTTGAGTGCTAAAGACCTTCCTCTAGAATAGTTTTCATAACTTCCTTCATAGATTTCCCTCATCACATAGTATGCCTTCTATGGTTCGAGGCATTTCAGCAATGGCCCTTCAATGGACCTTTTGTACAACTCTCCATCAACCATAACAAACCAATTTGCCCAAAAAACTATCCTTCATGCCTCATTCGGGTCCTCTAGTAGAACTATGTCCTTTAAAAATTGGATTAACTCATCTTCCAAGTTGGCCTAACTTCAGTTTGCATTACGATTTCTTTCTCATAGGTATCCTATTCTAGTTCTAAGCGTTTAGCCACCGACAAGGTTATTGATGCACTCCTAGTTCCTTTCTTAGAACTTCCAAACTTATCCAAGGCATTACTTCTTTCATTCTCCTCCCTTAGGATCTATTGCACTTGACAAAATTTAAACATTGCCATGAGCTCTTTCACCTTTCTTAGGTATTTGGTCATCGATTTTTCTTGAGTTTTGAATGTCGCTTTGATTTGAAGCATCACAATCAATGAGTCAGTATAAATATTTAATCTTCTGATGTTCATGTGTTGCACCGCCTTCAACCCTATGATCATTGCCTCGTATTTAGCTTCGTTATTAGTGATAGTAAAAGATAGCTTCACTACGAACTTGAGCTCAACTGACTCTGGTCCTTCAAAGAAAATCCTAACCCTTTCAAATTGTGAAGTAGTTGATCCATCAATGTGCATCATCTATACCTCTTTGCTTGATTCATGGTCTTGCCCTATTATCTTGACCATAAAATTTGCCAAGACCTGTGCTTTTACTAAGCTCCTACTTTGGTATTCTATGTCGAACTTTACTAGCTCCACTACCTACTTAACTAGCCTTTCTAAGAAATTAGGCTTTGCCAGGACATACTTCAATGAATGATTAGTCAAGACAATAATTTTATGAGATTAAAAATAAGGTCTTAATTTTCTTGCTATTACTACGAATGCTAGGGCTAACTTCTCCACCTCCAAGTACCTTTCCTTTGTTCCCTATAACACCTTGCTCACATAGTATATGGGATTGTGGGCTGAGTTTTCCTCTTGAACTAGTACTAAGCTCACTGTATGCTCCAATGTGGCTAAATACAATTATAGGGATTCTCCACATACAAGTTTAACTAAAAGAGATGGTGATGCCAAATATTTTTTGTGGTCTTGAAATGCTCTCTCATATTCTTCATCTTACTGGAAGTTCCTCATGTTCCTCAAGATTTTGAAAAATGGTAAGTTCCTATATACATATCTCAAAATGAACCAGTTCAAGGATGCGATCCTCTTTGTCAACTTTTAAACATCCCTAATAACTTGGTGAACTCATGTCAGTTATAGCTTTGATCTTTTCAGGGTTGGCTTCTATTCCTCGCTCGTTGACTAAGTACCCCAGGAACTTTCTCTCTTTGACTCTGAAGGTATATTTAGTTGTGTTAAGTTTCATTTTGTATTTCCTCATGATAGCAAATGCTTCTTCTAGATGCCCTAAGTGATCGAGCTCGTTCAAACTCTTGACCAACATATCATCCACATACACCTCCATAATCACCCAAATTTGGTCTTGGAACATCTTGTTCACTAGCCTTTGGCAAGTAACGTCTCCATTTTTTAGCCCGAATAGCATGACATTATAAAAAAATATACCTCTCTCTATGATGAAGATAGTCTTATCCTGATCCTCTTTTACCATAGAGATTTGATTGTACCATTGAAGGGAATCCATCATGCTAAAAAGAGAACACACCCCTTGGTTAAGTCCACTAACACACCAATTCAAGGCAATGGATAAGGGTCCTTCAGGTAGGCCTTGTTCAGGTTTGACTAATCAGTGCACATCCTCCATTTCCCCTTTATCTTTAGGACAACCACTACATTCGATAGCCACTGGGTATATTAGATTTCCACTACATATCCTATCTCTAAGAGTTTATTCACCTCCTCTTTTATGATTTAGTTCTTCATCACTCTGTGGTTTCTCTTATTCTGCTGAACAGGCTTTATCTAAGAGTCCACATTCAACCTATGCATAATCACTTCTAGGTCTATTCCCTCGAAGTCTGAGGGTTTCCAAGCAAACACATTAGCATTCTTTCTCAAAATTTGATGGTCAAAAGCTCCAACTCAGGGGTTATTTGTGTCCATATCCTTGTGAACTTACTTGGGTCTCCAAGCACTAACTCAATCTCTTTGAACCCCTTGGTTGGCTCTATCCTACATCCATCCATCCACTTTCTTTTTGTTCTCTTCTTGGGGTTTCAAGTCTACGATGTTCTCCAGGGTTGTCACTATCGCCTTCTTGCCTCTTGATCCCATCCTTAACCTCGAGGCCTCATTGGTTTTGAATCTCTTTTTCAAAGACACATGATAGTATTCTTTTGCCTCTTTTTTATTGTAGCACACATCTCTATTCTCTCATTTCATCAAGAATTTCATTTTTAAATGGAAGGTTCAAACCATCGCCTGGAATTTATTCAATCTGGGTCTTCCCAAAATCACATTATATGCAAACAAGGTATTTACCACCAAAAATTTTAGCATGAAAGTCCTGTGATATGGCTTGGATCCTAAGGAGATCGAAAGGTCTATAGTACCAATCATGATTACTTCAGCTCCTTCAAATCTTGTTAAGAGTGTATACATTGGCATGACCCTTGTGAAGGTGAGGTCCATTTTCTTCAGAACTTCTAAGAATATGACATCTACTAAACTCTTATTGTCTATCAAGAATTTATGTACTGAAAAGTTAGCTATATCCACCATGGTCGCCATCGAGTCATTTGTGGACCAACTACTCCCTGGGCGTCCCTGCCATCAAAGGTGATTGCGGGCTAATTAGCAATATTCGGAACCAAGCTTACTCCTTTCTAGCTTACTTGGCTCTTGATGGTCCTGACATATTTTTTCCTAGAGTTGTGAGAGTCCCTTGAGGTTGGTTCTCCTACTATCATGTATATGATCCCTTGCCTTGGCAAATTATCTCCAATGGGGTCATCCACCACCTTCGTTCCCTTCTTCTCTCAGCTATGAGATCTACTCTGTGACCTGGACCAGGTCCTCTTCTTTTTGTGCTCTACTCCAAGTTCCTGCCCCTTGTTCTTAAACTCTTTGGCAACAAATTCCTTCCAATAACCCTACATAATGAGCCACTTCACTTTGTCTTTGAGCTGGATATAGTCCTCCATGTCATGACTCCAATCCTTGTGAAAATGGTAATATTTATTTGAGTTTTGCCTTGTTGATGTGTCCCTCTTCTTTCCCAACCACTGTAGTATCTTAGACCGCTTGATTGCCATGAGGACATGAGATATAGTAGTGTTGAGCAGTGCATAGTGGCTGTACTTGCAAGAAGGGAAATGATGGCAATTTTTTCAAATTGAGACGTTCTTGGGCTACTTATGGTCCTTTATGGAATTGATCTTTGCTTCATGGATGTATCATTGGGCCATCTCCATCAACTGATCTATATCTTTAGAGGGTTTTCTAGTGAGGGCTGAAGCCAAAGGTGCTTTTTTTGCTCGTGAATAAGGATACTTATGATCATGTCTATGTGCAAGTCTTGCACCTCTAGCATCTCATTGTTGAACCTATTCATGAAGTTCCTCAAGCTCTCATCTTCCTTCTACTATATAGTAAACAGGTAAGTTACAAACCTCTTAGATTTTCTTTTGATGGCAAACTAGTATAGGAACTTCCTTATAAGTTGATCATACAATACAATTGTACCAAGGACCTATACCATAAACTACTCCTGGGCCTTTCCAATTAGTATCATTACAAAAATCCTAGAGTTCATGGCATCCAACTACCCATACATGTTCATTATGTTCTCAAATGCTATAACATGTTCTTGCAGATCCTTGGTTCCATTGTATTTTGGGAGATCTAGGAATTTAAAATGAGAAGCTACTAATTCAGCTAATATTTCTATGAAAAATGGGAAGTTTCTCTTTTGCAATGTTGAGGCCCCTTTCTTCTTCAGCTCATCTATTTTCCTACTCAGCTGCTCAACCTTGTCATTGATTTCATTTACTTGCTCCCTGGACAGTGAAGGTTGGGGTTTTTTAAGCACGAGGTTTTCCCGACTTGGTGCTAACGGTTCCAATCTTGACCCTCATCTTTTCAATAAACATTTGGTGGGTGATTTGGTCTCCTTGCTGCCTTACTCCCTATCTTTTCCAAATTCGCTATCTCCTCATCTCTGGTGATCCAAAGGCTTTGCAACCCCTCAGCCAATGAAGGACCTGGCCTCCTATCTTGAAACAACAGTCAGCTCATGGGCAATGGAGCCTCCTAGTAGGGGTCACATCTGCCAAATAGTTTCTATGCTCGCGCTCTTCCTAGAAGCTTTGACTCATCTCAAAGACCAACCATTCGAGATTTCTCCTGCTGAGCTACACCACTTAGCTCTTGCTTATATCTAAGTTCATGATCCCATATCGCACCTCTTGCGCTCCATGCTACACGATGGAAGGTGGTGTGGCTAAGATAGGTGATAGAGATATGGGAGATATAGGGATGGGTGTGTCCACTATTTAGCACAGAGTTTTGTCCATCTTTGATTGTTTGTTCTTACATAGCGAATCATATTAGAGTTCCCATAAATGATGCCAATTGATGCAGTATGGGCTTAGGATCTCAGCCTCCACCTGCAATGTCCAAACTTGCCTCTAGCTTGGACCTCGATCCTAAGATTAACTTCAACTAAGGCCCTCTGATACTTAAGTTAGCAAGTGAGATGGTAGATGAGTTCAAGGTGATAAACTGAGGGAGCAACAATATGGTAAAAAGTGGAGAAATTAACCTGGAACTATTGGCATCCACACCTTATATAGGAAGAAACTATACTTATTTTTACGGATCGATATGGCTCATCCTTGAGCGTCAAATCCCCAACCAATCAATGGTTTGTCATTTGGGTCATGAGCCTGTTCAAGTCAACTTCGTCCAGGTTGAGTCCAACCCAAATAAAAAGACACGGATCTTGGCTTGTTTGGTCATTTTGACTAAACCCATAAGGGCAAAAAGGTTATTTCAATGTCAAGCATTAATTATCCCCATTAACAGTATATGTTTTTAATATTAATTGATTTTTTATTTTGTGTCTGCATCACAATACTCTTAATTAAATTGGAACAAAACTTTATATAGAGTAAAAAGACGAATTCCTTATGGATTTTTCACTTCTATATGTCAAAAGTAATGATTAAAAATTGAAAGTAAGTCATTTCGAAGGGATATAAATGAGAACAACCAATGTGGAGGGCGGGGGGGGGGGG
>JACGDI010005073.1:830993-914317 GCA_014898725.1 Jacaranda copaia
TCGAACTCATCTGGGATGTGGTAAGCTCCCCTAATCCTCACCAAATCTGCATTGTTTATTTTTGAAGGGATTTCCATATAATGATCTGGGGTAAACAGTTGACCCCGGCTAATAGGCACATCAGAGGGCCCTGCTTCTCCCTTCGATACTATTCTAGCCTCTTCCAGATTGATATCCCTACGGGAACTACTATTTTCACTTCTAGAGGAACTAAATTAGGCAGTGCCCTGAGTCTCACTACCACTCCTATGAGCCATATTCTCAAACCTAATGCTACCAAAATCACTATTAACAGACATAGTTCTGCAAAATAATGGCAAAAAATAATGCAGATGTAACAGACACTTACAGTGTTACTTTTGAAGTAGAGGGTATGAAGCGAGAAGTTCTTCAACAATGGATGGACACTATCTGATACATAGGCTGCAAATGTGTGAACGAATGGGTTTATCCCCCTATTTATAAGCGAACGTGCGTGGGAATCCATTCAACTGCCATAATGACAGCGTGTTTCAATATACTTTGTATCCTGTTCCTGCACGCTTCGTATCCCGTTCCTGCACGCTTCGTATTCTGCACAGTAACAGCCGCATTAAATGAAAAGTAACCGCCTCAAAACCCTAGTTGATGATTCAAAAACCCTGGTCGATAATTCAAAGACCCAGGTTGAATTTATTACCTGGCATATTTGAATGTAAACTCCCTGCTCCTTCTCGTCGACAGGCTCGATCAGGACTAGGAGTTGGGGGGACTCATGATATGGGATAGCCCAATAGGCTCAATTCTAAATAATAAAGCCCACAAGGCCCAAAGAATAAGTACCTGGTCGACTTAAATTGATCTCTTGTGAAAACACTCATGGTCAACCTGTATCGACTCCACGTGGCAGCATCTGCAGTCAACCCGCATTGACTTCAGAATCAAGCCACGCCTACAAGCTATTGTCTCTGGTCGACACGAATCGACCACCGAATCATCCTCTATTCGCTTATCTGGCAGGCTAAATATCTCCACGTCGATGACATGTGGCAGCCGGTATAACTGCTGCCAACAACTCTGACAGCCCTGCTAACAACTTTGATAGACACGTGCCCCTTCTGGCACGATTATCCGGGAAAACTGAAGATTTAGCCACCTGGCACTGTACCAGATTCTAAACATGAAATGACTTTCAACCCCCTGGCAAGAGGAAAGAACAATCACACCTGATAAGGGTATTTGGGTAAAGTTATGCCCACATAAAACTATAAATACAGCAGGCCCAACCATGCTCAAGATAATGACATTTACACTATTCACTGCAAACTCTCCATATATTCTGCTCCGTCTAAACTAACTTGAGCGTCGGAGTGCCTTAGCCGGAGGCATCTCAGCTAGTTCACGTGTGTTTTTGGTTGCAGATCTCAAACCCCATAACACTCAAGTCCATCGAAGCACTGGACCTTCCAGCTCGTAGCAGCATTAAGTCCAAAACATCATAAATATAAAATAAGATAGCGAGAAATCTGTTTTATACTCTGGTATGGAGAATTATAGTATTATAACTTCAATGCTAGATTTGTAGCTTTGTGTGCTGTAGTGTTAACTTGGATGTTAGTACTATTAATTAATGTTTGAGTTTGACTCAAAATGGTTTTCTCATCACTAAGGCCCTCTTTTTTTACGGTGGGGGGCGGGGGCACTGATTAGATGTTCTTTGAGCCTTGAGTTGTACTACTTATTACAACGAAACTTAATTAGGTAGATTTTCGGGAGATGCATGGTCTGAAAGTATAAGAGTAGGGATCATGTGCCTCCATCCAAGTCTAAATTATTTGTTTATAGGACTTGTGCTTATATTAATACACGCACGCACGCACACACACACACACTAGATTTAATAATATCTTGTTTCTTGAAGATTTAGAACTATTGATTATATTAATTGATCAGGATTTAATGACTCATTTAATTAAATTTTGATATGGAATGATACATTTAATCACTTTTCTATAAAAAAAACTAGAGGACATGTGTGAAACAAAAAAAGAAAAAATTATCAAATCAGCCACATATTTTTATTTATTAACAATAACAATATATATATATATATGGACATATGTTACCTGCATATGTTTACTTTCCTACACGAACATATATATGTAATATGTGGGTGTGCAAGTAGATATGATTATACAATATATATTAATATTTGGTTGTATTTTACCAAAATAAATTTATTTTTTAGTCAATTTTGATTTCAAATGAGTTGGGAAAATATCTCAAAATGCTCTCTATTTTTTTTCTAAAACTCCCGAAACCCCCTACTCTTACATATACATATATATATATATATCATATAATTTACTATTATCTATAAAATAAAAAATATTAGTCATTTTTATTTTTATCTCAAATATCCAATAAAAAGGCATTGATTTGACTGCAATAGTAAAAAGTATCCCTTTCGAAATATAAATAAGCATTTCAAAAGTTCTCAAAATATTTTCCACCTCTTTTCATGAAATATAAAAAAGAATTCATTACATCATCCAATTTCAATGACATATTCCTCAAATCCCATTTCGAAAATTTATTTCCCCAAAACATCACCAAAACATGATCAAACATGCATATATGCATGGTAAATTAGAAAAGGAACAAAAAAGGTAGAAATAGACATATAACTTAAACATAAATTAAATTTCAAAATATATTTTAAACATGATTAAATTTTTTCTTGAATGAAGGATGCAGATCGACTGTGCAGCATTCATTAATGTTAATGTTTTGAATCAATTGCCAAAAATTTATCCTCACCACGACGTCATAAACCATAAAATAGGACATAGTATTGTTAATCAATACATGGGCCTCCAACATACTGAGGAACTTATATTCATAACTTTTTGGCCAACAAAATGCACCGACGCGTAAACAAAAATTTAAGAAGGCACTATTAATATCTAATGTTTGTTGAAGAAATAATATTTCAATATGACTAATTAAACCTCCATAATTAGCACGATCATCATCATCAATAAAAAGGAAAGAAAAAAAAAAATAGAACACTAAGGGAGTGTTTGGTTATGTTTCCCTGAAACAACATTGTTTTGGAAAAATATAACCAAACGCATCCCCATTTTCCTTCCAAAATGCACATTTTCTAACATATATATACATATATTATATATACAATATATATTTTATTATTATTCAAATATTAAAAAAATGATCCAATTTTATTTTCACCTCAAAAACCCAACAAAAAAGCATTGATTTGAGTGCTACAATAAAAAATATTTCCTCCAAAACATAAACAAACATACAAAAAAATAACATTTATATTTTTCAATAATTAATTCTCTTAAAATGGATAATAAAATCAAATTAAAAAAATTAACCAAACATTACCTAGGTTTATCTAAAATATATAATCAAAATTTATATGTGGACACAGCCTCAACAAACTCAATAAATTAGCCCAATTAAGCCGGAAAAATTGAAAAGGTCGCACAAATAGTTGTCTGGTGCAAACATTATTGAAAGGAAATTCATTATTAACATTTATTGTTTCTTCTCCTTAATATTCCCCCACCCGAGTCTTTATGATAGTTGATGGATACTTTCTCAGCCTCAAAATTCTCCATCCCCAGCACTTATTTAATAATAATATTTAAATTTATCATAAATAAAACAATCTCCATATCAACCACCTTTTGTTGTTTTATGCCTTTTTGTACGGCGTTTCTTAAAAGCATGAAAAGAATACACACACACACACACACACACACACACACATATATGTAAGCATATGTATATGCGCGAGTGTGAGAAAAGGACTAGACATTTTAGAGGGGACACAGTTGGAATTGTACCAGAAAAAATTAATGGACGGCTAGCTAATTATTTGTGAATAAAGACTTACGGTACATGTGATATTGTGGTAAATCGTACTCTCCTTTTTAATTTTTCTTTTTCTTTTCCCTCTTTTCTTATTCTTCTTTCTTTTTCTTGTTTTTTGCCACGTGGGAATGTGGATAGTACAATTTCGAACCAAAAACAAAATTATTGCAAGAATTGTTTGGATTTTCTTCATAATTATATATAATTATTGGCTGCCGTTGATACTATTTCCAAACTATTAAAACTAATTTTTCAGTAAGTGGGCATTAACTATAACAAAAAAAGAAAGCTTGGAATAAGATATTGAGTTATATGTTGATGAACTTGTTGATGAATATAATATTAATACTATAAAAAATTAACGCATCAACTATAATCAATTTATATCTAACACTAAAATTTGTTCTATATATATATTAATTTTTTTTAAATAATGCCTAACTAATTTAATGTACTTCCAAAGAACAAGGCAAATTGATAGTTAACATTTTTGTTGCTTGTTATTTATAAAAATTACATTTATTAATAAAATATATAGCTATTTCCATAAAATTAATTTTGTAGTAATTTTTTCAAAATAGATAACTAGATTTTTGGTAATGTAAACAACATAAAATTTTGTTTTATCACGACAATAATTTTTTGAAACTTAACAATGACAAAAATTATTTTTAAATTATTGTTATTGACAATCAGCAACATATCACAAATAATTGTGACAATTTTTACTGTCACGTGATTGTTGTTGCTATTCACATGTGACTAACGCCAATGATGGCAACTTTTCAATGTTAACATTTTCACTATTAAATTATATTCTAGCAAAATAAAAATTATTACATTTAAAAATTATCATTAACGATAAAAAAATATTTTTTTCATTTAATACATATAATTGGTAACAATTTTTATTTTATCATTTAATTTTTATTACTAATATTATATTTTTTGTAGTGATTGATGATCAGATGAAAGTTTGAGAAAAACCAACTCAATACTTACCATTTTTTGCTGTTTTGGTATGTTATTTATTGGTCTTAAGTCATGCATTAATTAATGATATTGTGAAATAAGACCTCAAAGTGCAATAAAAGAAAAAATAAAAAATAAATAAGAGGCTTAATGCTATAAACAAATAAATTAGAAAAGGGCCAATGAGTGTAACAAATTAAATCCACCAAGATGGATGCCCAAACCCAAGCGGGCCCAAACGCAACAAGGATATTAAGTACCAACTGTCTAATAAAAAAGACATCTAATAGATCAATTGCTAACTTGACCTCCAAGTTTATGCAAGTGCGTTCTAGGAGCAAAAACCTAACACATCTTACTGATTTATAAAAAACATAATCTTGGCATCGTTTGTAAGGAATGTTGAGGATGCAAAGAAGATATACAGCTCAAGACTTCAATACAAGTGGCACCATGAGACAAGAACATGGAGAACAACCCATATGAAATGCAACACAATACGATAATGGATCCCAAACCTGATGCACACCTACCACCAAATGAGACGCCTGACAAATAAGCTCCACTCCTTTGAGGACCAATGTTGTAGAGTGCTAGTGGAGAAGGCCTTTGCACAGGCCATGTCCAAGGTATTAGCTTACTATGCTGATGAGTATCATCTATAGGAGCAAGCCCAATCCTCTCACTAAAGCTTAAAAGTATCATCATCCTTAGATAGGACAAAACACAAAGTGATCAAAAAACAAAATACTACCCTCTGCACCACAATAAGTTTGTACCATCTTCTTTTTGAGTTGATCAACTGTATTGATTACTTACGATAACTTGAGTTCTAACTCAATATGTTGTCCCTCAATTGCTCACAAGATATAAGAAATAAAAATCTTCCCTTGGTAGTTGCTCTCCTAGGATGTGCTCATTTTTCACAACTATCTTGGTGGAGCTGCCTACTTGGCACGAGCATTGCTAATCTTTTAGAGTACAAAAGCACAAGTCACCTTCAAGTGCACATAGATAACATTTTGGTAAGAATGGAGCTCTACGACTTAAGCTAAGCTACTTATTCCAAGGTATTCTGCACCACACTTACCAAGTACGCTCTAACCTAGTTCAATTAAATACAAGTTGGATCCATCACTAACTGCAAACAGCTGGTGCAACATTTCCCCTATAACTTCTCTACCAACCACAAATACCTCGACACAATAGCTTGTTTACCATCAAGTAGAAAAATAGAGAAACCTTGAGGAAGTATATCAATGAGTTTGTCTAGGTAGTTCGTATAACCCCACATGTCAACTTGGAGCTCCTACCTAATATTATTCAACAAAACCTGAAACACATAAAATTTTGAAAATCTATAACAAAGAAGCCACACACTACCTTGGAAGAACTCCTTATCTAAGCAAAAAAAAATAGATTTGAAATGAGAAAGTAATGGCCCCATTAGACGAGGGATGAGGAATTAGGTGGATTACTGACATAGCTGTTATAGATCTTTCTCCAGATGCATTCCCCTAAATGCTTCAATGGTGAACGTATTAGTTGTCACAAAACAATAAGGCTTGATCTAGCATCTCTCAAAGATAGCGAACAACACCAAGAGGCAAACATCTAAAAAGTTGTTCAATTTCTAATATGATTGAGGACATACCATTAAGGAGTCCCAGAGTTTGAAATACAAGATTGAAAGTATGATGGAATGCAAAATGCAAAAAGAGTTTAAGACCAAGAGGCAAGACTATTTCAAGGAGTGATTCAGACTAAAAAATGATGGAGACTACAAGAGCTTAGCTGACGAACAACTAGAATCAAGAGAAAACATTGCTAGCACGAGATAGATAACTTGCCTCCTATAGGCATCATCTCAAAAATCTCAGGAGTTTTCCATTACAAAAAAAAAGGCTCTTTTAGTGCTAAAAGTGGCCACATATGAATAGTATCTCCTGTTTCCCAACATTATGTTTAGTGAGAAAGACATAGAGATGTAGCAAGATTGACAAAATGAAGTATTTGTGATCTTAGCCTACCTCATCAATTTTTAGGTAAAGAAAATCTTGATAAATAGAGGGATTTACCAAGATTTTGGTGTAGACAAGGCCTAATTATCGAAATCTTTTAATGGGATTTACTAGTGAGGTTATAGCAATGCTTGGAGAGATCTCTCTCCTCTTTCCTTGGGCATGTATCCTCAAAGGGTCACAAAAATGGTGAAGTTCTTGGTAGTCAAGGTTCCATCATCTTACAATATTATACCTGAGAGGTCTACTTTGAGCCTTTTCTAAGTGGTAGTTTCTTTTGGAATAGTGCTCTACAAGCTAATTAGATTGGCATGTTTAACTACTCTATGAAACAATCTTAATTGAATGATATTCAATAAAATGTCCATCTTTATCTTATACATTTATGATTTCTTCACATGCATTTGGTTGAAACCCTTAAATTATATAGGACTATGGAACTTGATCACGTATATGATGGTGATCATGAAACAAGTCACCATGTCATGATTTTAAATTTTTCAAGTAATAAAATCTTATGAGATAAAGCATCAAAGATTCTGATAGACTTGTATTAACAATGCATACTCCAAGAAGTTGGTTATTACCCCATTTCATGGGTAATCTATGTTAGACATAAATGCATATTAATGGTTATATATTAGAGAACAAGTTTGCTAAAGACTCACTTAGAGAAAATAAAAGGACCGTATTTGCATGGCAATTATAAATAGTAATGGTTTACCCATAATTAATATTTCCAATTAGTTGGGCTCCATAGGCTTGTGCTAGACATCAATTATGGAAATTGGGTATTCTTCAATTAATAGAGATTAATTGATAGAGTTATTAGTTTAAAAGAGTTTTAAACTAATCAAAATATTCAACATTCAACAAATCACAAAGATTGGTGAACCTAAAGGGTCTCACACAAAAGTATAGAACACTCTCACTTGATTGGAGAAATTATCTAAGGAGTGCGATAATTAAAGTGATCAAGAGGGAGGGGGTAAGGGGGAGAGAAAGAAAGCTGACTAATCATTAATTGATCACTATGGTTTGATTAATTTAAGCATTAAATTATTAAATTAATCAAATTAATTTAAAGAGTTAAATTATGCCAATGAAATTAAAGAGTTAATTTAATTGGAGTTATGTGGCAATTTAATTAGTCAACATCAATTTAAAGAGTTAAGTTGATTTAATTAAGTTAAATATTTAAATTAATCCAATTAAATTAAGGAGTTAATTTAATTAGAAACACATAATATAATTTTGGAGGACAAATTAAATAGAAGAGTCCATTTAACAATTAGTGAGTTGGCATTTTAATTTGAGAAATTGAAATCCAACTTGACTAGAAAATTAGCATACAAGTTGGCCAAGTGTGGAGAGCATGATGAAAGCTTCCAAGAGTTTCCTAATCATACTATAAATATCCCATTTGTCCAGCCACTTAGAGTGCTTAAGTTGCCCATTTTTCCCTTCAATTGTAGTGATCTCATGTGTTGAGAGAAACCACCTAGTCGATTCTCTCCAACAACTTTCTCTCTCCTAAACACTTCCTCACAACTTTCTTCATCTTCCTCCCTATTCTTCCTCTATTTTCTAACAAATAAAGGGAGGATTAAGAGTGATTTTAGGCAAGTGGATTTCCTTTATAGGCATAACATATGGTGTGCTTTGAGTCGGTGATAGAGATTATTCAAGATTGAAGCCGATTTTTGCAGTTTTAGAGCACAAGCAGTTTTGGAGGCTTTGCCACTATTTTTCCATCCATTCCTCTTTATCTTGGAGGTGTTTTGCTCAGAAAATGTTGCTAGAATTTCTTACCATAGGCGTGAAGTAGGAGATCCTTGGAGAAAAAGGCGTCGATCCTGCTTAGAAAGAGTTCCATTGGAAGATCAAGCTAGTTACCTTTGAATCTCTCATTTGAGGTAAGATTGTCTAGCCTTTAAATCCACTATTATGGTATAAAATAAGATCCTTGGATTAAAAATTTGCAAGTTAATTTTTGCAATGATCCTGGATCCTTACACCTCCTCTTCTTTTAGTTTCAACTTGCCACTTGAAGATAAAGTTCCCTACTTCTAGTGGAACTATAGAGGCAATTATTTACCTTTGCTTCTAGGGGATGCTACATCAACATTCTGAAAGGAGTAAAACTCCTTTTTGCAAGCCCAAACAACTTTAAAGGGCATTGCTGGAGCAGTTTGGGAGACAAAGGCGAAGGTTTGGCCCTAGAAACAAATATTATTGTAGCACTCATTTAGAGAGGTTATCCCCAAAAAGAGAAGTCAAAGAAGTGCAAGATTGCAACATGAGTAACTATTGTAAAGAAAGACACCATCGTCAACAACACAACTAACATTGCATAGATTGGGATAGCCCCCAACTTCAATAAATGGCCCCCCTGAGCCACCCTAGAATTATCTTCTAATAAGTTATTCATTCTAGCAAATTATGTTTTCTATTTATTATTGGAATTTGTATTTGTGGTAACTTAGGTGAATTTTTCATTTCATCATGAATAAAAGACTATCCAAATTTAAGATTTTTTTTTTTTTGCCACTTTAATAAAATGCTCTGACATTTCTAATATTCTTGTCTTTTTCTATTGAATAATTAGAATAACTCATTTGCAATAAACCCCAAGAGACACACATACAAAAAATAAATGAAACAATCCCAAACTAGAATAATGAGAACAACTCCACATAATGATCAATGAGTAAGCTACAACACCACTACAATACCCCAAATGGGCACACATGGAATACACCAACACAACTATAAGATCCCAAAGAAAGAACACGGTAAATGACATTTGCACCAATATAACACCCAAAGAGAGCATATAAAAGCCACAAAAACCACTATAAGACTCTTAAGAGAGTGTGTGGCAAACACACAAAGCCTATTTTAAGATACCCAAAAGAGCACATGGCAAACACATAAAGCTTGCTATAAAGACCACCAAGTGGATGGATAGCAATAAAGCCTTCCATAAGACCCCTAAGGAGGTGCCCAACAACATCAACCATCACAACACCCTTAAAGAGGTGCGCAACAACAATACTACACTAAAACTTCCAAGGGAATGCACAAGAATAACAATATATAAGACTCACAAGGGGGCACACGGCTACAAAACTATGCTAAGACTCTTAAAAAGTTGGCATAGCCCCAACACTACCCTAAGACCCCTAAGGGAGCGCATCAATTGACTCACGACCACTTATTATTATAACAATGTTTAAAGAAGTGGGCAAAAACATAAAACAGCACAGAAACACAACAAAGCACAAATAGCATAAAAAATCAAGAAAATGTGAGTCATGTGAACATTCGCACCAAGTAGTTAAGTATGAAAAAAGCCCAAAAGCTACATAAATCTCTATATCAAAGACGTAAATTCTAAAAGTGTCGAATTATGAAAATATTAATGATCCTCGGCTACACTTGGCTATAAAAAAAACTAACTAGCATACTCCTAAAGGGAATTGGAAACAAAGCAGCCCTTAATAAAAAAAGAAAAATAAAAAAACTAACTTCTAGTTTAATTCCTGCTCTGCTGACTATGGAACCACAACAATTGGATTTTCCACCATGGCCTCAATGTGGCTTTTGATGATCAGATAACTACCTTAGTAGGAAAGTTAATATGAATAGTTGGATTAAGCAGCAACAATTCCTCTGAAAGGTACCACTCAGTCTCATTGAGCATACAATGACAACCCTAGATAGTTTGCTTGTATATCACTATAGCCTCTATTTCAACTGCCTTAAAGAATTGTCAGAGCCTTTGAATTCTTTAGTTGCTTCCTTTCGTATAATAGTGAGAAGCGCTTTCCTAGTAGTAGACTCTTTAGCAACTTTGCGAACTCTTGAACATTCTATTATTTCTCTTGAGCAAACCTTGTGGCTTCCTCGTTAAACGTGGATATGATAGCTGCTATCCCCTCCACTTGATGGGACATCTACACCACCAAGTTCAAGACCTACCCCAAAAATAGCAAGTACCAAGCAATTACACTTAATCACAAATACAATATGTATACCAAAATAAGAGAAAACAACAAAGTGGGTGTTGTAGTGCCCAACATTGTGGCCCTAAGGCATATTTCTAGCATTTTGTTTAGTTTTTCATGGTATAATTCAATCTAGACATTATATCAAAGTGTTGTTGCATGGATTAATTAATTTTTTAATATAGTTTTTGAGTGATTAAATGAAATAATGGAAATGGGTGTTGTGAGATTAAGATATAAAATCAAGAAATCTTTTTATTCCTAAATCTATTTAATTTTTTAATACAGTTTTTGAGTGATTAAATGAAATAATGGAAATGGGTGTTGTGAGATTGAGATATAAAATCAAGAAATCTTTTTATTCCTAAATCTAATTAATAACTCTCTTTTTTTGTACCATGTAAGCTATCAATTAAAGAAAAAATCATGTTAAATTTTTTTTTGATTTATTTTTTTTATTTGATTTCTTGTCTATTTCATATTTGTACATTTATCGATTAGATTGGGACATAACAAACTAGAATCAAAGCTAGTTGGCCACAAAGAATCCAACATAAAGTATGATTTGGAGAAATTTAGTGGAAAAATTAGTGTCTTGTAGAAATTGAATATGCAAATGCTTTTGCATCGACAAGTTTCCAGAAAATACTAAATGGTTAGAATTTCTACTAGATACACTTTTAGAGAAAAAAAAGATAAATTTATAGTTATGCTTTTGATTCATTGGTTCTTTTATGGAAGTACTGTTCTAAGAGAGATTGCTGAGGAGAAGCACCAATTGATCTATGGTTGAAGTTTGAAAGCTTATACATGACAAAGCCCCTCATAAGTTGTTTGAATCTGAAATAATGTTTGTATACTCCCAAGATGAAAGAAAATACACCTATTGAACAACACATATATTATTTCAACAAAATAATTTTAAATTTTGGGTAATATTGATGTGGAATTTGATGACAAAGACAAAGATTTGGTCCTACTATGTTCTTTGTCTAAATTCTATGAGTACTTAGTTATTGTATTAATGTATATAAGGGATATAATTTTAATGAAGGATGTGCAAGCCTTATTGAATTCAAATGAATTCAGAAAAAGATCTTATGCAGTAATAAAGATAACAATGGAGTAAGGTTGGTGGCAAAAGGAAAATAGACAGAGAAAAAAAAGGGAAATAGAGATAGATCTCAATCTTGGGAAAAAGGCTCAACTAGGAGATAATGTTATAGCTATAGGGCAAGGGGCAATACAAATGATATTGGCCATTATGTGCAAAAGGAAAAGGTTCTAGTGAAACATCAAGTCAAGATAGAGCTAATGGATTTGGTATTGCCAAAGATGAGTACAATGATATTATTCTAAATGCTGCTAGTGGGTAATCATGGATTTCAGATTATGGATGCTCACAACACATGTGTCTTGAGAAGGAGCCATTTACCACTTACAAATCAATAGATAATGGTAAATTCCTGATGGAGAAATGATGTAGCTTGCAGAGTGTTGTGTTAGCACCATCAGTATATAGATGCATGATGACAATGTAAGAATTTTGTCAAATTTTTTGATACATTCTTGATTTGAAGAAAAGTTTGATTTCCTTAGGCAAATTAGATAAGAATAGCTATGAATATAAGACTCAAGCTGTAGTTATTTGGGATTTAAAAAGTATACTAATTATAATGAAAGATGAGATGTTGGGCAATACAGTTATAGCTAATGCAAGAACTTCATCATTTGATACAAATAGAGATAATACTAGGTAATTGTATATGCATTTGGGGCATATAAGTGAGAAAGGAATGTCAGAGTTGAGCAAACTAGGTTTGCTTTATGGTTAAAAAAATGGGAAGTTAGACTTCAATGAACAATGTGAGCTTGGGAAATCATATAAGGTGAAGTTTGGTAAAGGATATCATAGGACCAAAAGCACTCTACTTTCATTCAGACCTTTGGGGGCCTTCTTAAGCTTCTTCAAATAGTGGTACTAGATACATGTTGACATTTACTGATGACTTATCGCGTAAAGTTTAGGTGTATCTGTTGAAGTACAAGAATGAAATTTTTGCCATGTTTAAATAGTGAAAGATCATGATTTGAAAAATAGACTGGCTGGTTGATCAAATGCTTCAAAATTAATAATGAACTAGAATTCTATAAGGAATTTTGAGAATTTTGCTACAATGAGGCAGTTGTGAGGTATCGCAAAATCATGTACAAGCCATAGTAGAATAGAGCTGTAAAATATATGAATAGAACTCTTTTGGAGAGAACTAGGTGCAAGCTTTTTAATATCGAATTGTCTAGAGACTTGGTTGAAGTTGTCAACAAAGCTAGCTATTTGGTGAATAAGTCACCTTTGACTATTATTAGTTGTATAACTCCTATAATTAAACTATATGATTCTCAAGTTGATTAATCAAATTTGAGGATATTCAAGCATTTTGTTTATGCTCATATATGTGATGGGAAGCTTGAGTCGAAGACCAGAAAGTGCATATTTCCAAGGTATGCAGTTAGGAATTAAAAGTTATAAACTATAGTGTACTGATAACAAGTGCTCCTAGCTTATTATTAGTAACGATGCAACATTTAATGAGATTCAAAAAAGACAAAAAGAAATCATAAAGTAAGAGCAACTAGAATGGCATTGCAAATAAGGTGGAGTTAGATATTACACTCCCAAGCAGTCTTTAAAGAGGTTTAAGTGTTTGATAGATAGTAGGTGGTGTATAAACTTGTGAGAGCTCATTACACCGTAATAGCAGTAGAAAATGTATCAATATTAGATTATTATCTTGTCTAAGAATAGATAGATAAAGAAGAAAGATCAAACCTCCACAATGATTACTCCAAGTTGGTTGCTTATGTATTGAGTATGACTAAGGATTTTGAGAAAGATGATTAAGTGACATACCAAGAAGCTATTATTAGTCCAAACTCCAAGAAGTGATTGTTGGCATGAGTGAAGAAATTGGGTGTTTGCACAAGAGACGTGGGAACTAGTTCATGTACCTAAAGGTTAAAAAATGATTAGATGCAAATGGGTCTTTAAGGAAAATAAGGGAATCCTAAAGTTGAGAATGCATATTATAAGGAATGTTGATTACTAATGGTTCTATACAAAGAGAGGGAATTAACTTCCATGAAATGTTCTCTCTAGTGGTGAAGTACACTTCTATTTATGTGTCGCTTGCTATGATGGCTTGATATGGAGTTGGAGAAAATAGATGTTATGATCACATTTTTGCATGGTCAACTGAAGAAGCAGATTTACACATGTCAGCTAGAGGGATTCATTGTCCTGAGTAGAGGAAGATCAAGTATACCTTTTTTGAAGATCTCTTTATAGTTTCTAGCAATCCTCAAAGCAATAGGATAAAAGGTTTGATCATTTATTACAAAAAAGTGAATACACAAGTGGCACATATGATAGCTACGTGTATCATAGAAAATGTGATGATGGGATTTTTGTGTACTCATTATAGTATGTTAATGATATGTTGATTGCCTCTAACAACATATCTGAAATCAACTGTTAAAAGCTCAATTGAGGGAATTTGAGATAAAGGAAATATTTGCATGCAGCTAAGAGAATATTCGGTATGGAGATCATCAAAGATAAATGCTCTGGGGTATTATCTTTTTTCCCATAAAATATATTGAGCAAGCACTTGAGCAATTTAGGATGATTTAGTTCAAGCTAGAGCACTTCTTACATCTTATTTCAGGCTTTCCCCTAGTACTAAAAAGAGGTAGAGCACATATCCCAAGTGGCCTATGCCAGTGCAATTGGTAGCTTAATGAATACCATGGTTTGCACTAGGCAGAACATTTGACATATAGTCAATGTTGATACATACACAAGCCTAGAAAAATGTATTGGTAGGTTGTAAAATAGATTATGAGGTATTGAGAGGTTTTACAGATGGATATTTAAGGTATAGCCAACTTAACTCTACTACTAGATTAGTTGGTTATGTGAATGCAGATTCTACTGGAGATTTGGATAGAAGAAGATCAATGATAGGTTAGGCGTCTTGTTTATCTAGCTTTGCTGTCAATTGGAAGGCAATATTGCAAGCTTTAGTTGCATTATTCACTATTGAGGTAGTGTGTATGGCTTTAGTTGAAGGTGTCAAGGAAGACATTTGGCTGAAAGGGCTGTTTGCCGATATGGGTCTAGAGTTTGAAATGATTGCAGTGTTATGTGACAGTCAAAGTACTATACGCTTGTCAAGGAATCAAATGTACTATGAGAGAACCAAACACATTGACGTCAGGTGCCATTTTATTCGAGATGTTATATCTTAAGGTGTTATTTCAATTGAAAAGGTTGGGACACTGAATAATCCAATGAATATGTTGACAAAGTCTATTTTGATGATCAAGTTCAAGCACTGTTTTGGATTTGATCAAAGTTTACTAACTCAGATGAGTGTCTCCTATGGGATCGATGAAAGAGTTTGAAAGTATAAGACAAGTTGGAGATTGTTTACAATGTGTCGTGAACTTTCAAAACACACAAGAAAAGAGGAGCGGAGCACGTCACTGAAACAGTATGCTTGGCGTTGTGGCGCCCAACAAAGAGTGGTGCCACGGCACCTCGAGGCGTGCTGTTAGCACTTGGTTCAGTTTTCTGATATCATTCAACTTAGGCATTATATAGGAGTGTTTTTACGCGGGATTAATTTTTTAGCATGGGAAACGCTTTGAAGTGCAATCACTTTGAGTTTTTAAGTGATTAAACGAAACGAGGGAGATGGATTTGGGGGGATTAAGATTTGAAAATTGAGAGAAATCTCATACTTCTTTGATCTAATTGATAAGTTCTTTTTATTCGCACCACAAAGGTAAACTATCAATTGCGAACCACAATAAATTTTATTATAATTTATTATTTTTTATGTTCAATTTATTATCTATTTTGCATTTCTATGTCGATGAAATTGAGACACAACCATACACCGAAAGTAAAAGTTACCGCTTTGTATTCGCCTTAATAGCAGACGTGTTGATGCCTACTTTCTACTAATTGGTTTCAATGACTATTTTTATATTAATACAAGAGTGTTATTCGATCTGCTTAAATCCATGCATTAATATTCAATCATTTTCAAATCAACCAAAAAAAAACAAATTAAATACACTCATTATATAATGAGTCACTCTGCTTGGATCAAATAAGAATAATAATTAATCACTTATAGATATGATATTACTTGCATCAAATAATTTTTTCTCTTAAACTCATACTGCAAAAAAATATAATATTTATGACAAAAAAATAATTACGTGATAATATAAAAATTGGCACTAAAAATATATTTACTGATAATGATTTTTATAATATCACTATTGATAGTTTTTAAGTGATAATAATTTTTATTTTATTACAATATAGTTTAATAGTGATAAAAACAAATGTTTTAGATTATCATTATTGACAATTAGTGATACACGTACCGTGATAATAAAAATTTTATCAATAAACTTTCAATGATCACTAGATTGTTATTGTAGATATTTTACTAATTAGTCAATAGTAACATAAGCAATTTTTATCACTATTAAGTTCCTTAAAAATTATAATTGTGATGAAACTAAAATTCTTTTCACTAAATATTTATGTGAAATTAATGATAGTGTTGGCATCTGTTACTTTGTTGTTAATTTTTATTTTTTATTTTAGTAGTGTAATTATATGAATATTAACTTGAATGTAACACATAAATTTTCATTAGAGTCTCTTTAATTTGTTTTAAATGACGAATGACTAGCAGGTATAAATTTTAATCACCTTAAAATTAATACTATGATCTAATATTAAATTTAAATGAAGTAATTCATATTAATTTAATATTCCCTCAAACGAAAAATTGCGCCAAATGGTGGGGCAAAACAGAAAATAAATATATTTCCTTTTTTGTTTAAAAAAATTTATGGGATGATTTGAATGCCGGTGCAATACAAAAGCAAAAAGGTGCAAACAAGTAAAGCAGTGAAATGGATTACTTTAAGCAGCGCGAAATTTAAGGACATTTATTACAGTGTTGGATAAGAAAAGGTCTTAGGTTGTAAAGTCCAAAATGCAAAAAGACTGCTTCAAAAATTGAAAAAGATAGTTGCATCTTTGTGAAAATTAATCCACACCATCAGCCCAAAGATAAATAGTTGCCCACTTTTGAAACATGACACTAAAATATGGCATAGACTTTTTTAACCTTGTACCCTTTTCGTTTAATAAGTAAAGGAGTAACTAGACGCACTAATGGTGAGCGTGTACTATAATACACTAACAAAAAATTCGAATATAAAGAGAAAAACCAAAATGAACCTCAGAAATAAAGACTAATTTCGCCTGACTTGCTTATCCTATGGGTATTATAATAAGTATATTACAAGAAAACATCTCTTCATTAACACAAAATTCATGATGATGAAAATTTCATCATAGTTCAAAGACAATTGTGATGGATTTTTGATAGGTTATTAATGGGTTTAAAAAAGATAAGCAAAAATATGAAGAGTATATGTTGATATGGTGTAATGGATATGAAAAACATATATTGATACAAAAAATCCGTCACAAAATTCATAACTCTAAATACGATTATTTGATTTGTGACGAAAATTTCATCACAAAATTAGTTCTGTGACACACTTTATTTTTATCATAGAACTAATTAGTGACGAAGCATGTACCAACGAATTTGTGAAATAAATTCATCACAAAATGATAGATTTCGTTAAATTTGTGACAGATTTGTTTTACAAATTTGTTAATATATGCTTCATCATCTATTAGTTTTGTGACAAAAATAAAGTGCATCACATCACTAATTTTGTGATAGAATTTTCATTGCAGATTGTAGAATTTCATTTGAAATTATGAAATTTGTGATGAACTTTTCATATCAATATATATATATATATTCTTCATCTCCATCATAAGCATCATTTTACTAATATATAGTTTTGCTCAATTTTTTGAATTCATAGTAATCCATCAAAAATTCATCACAAATTGTCTTCGAATTGTGTTGGAACCCTCTTTGTTAAAATTTTTCCATTAATAAAAGGGTATTCTCTTGCAGTGATTGGAGACCAGCATTATACAAATTTTATGGTGTTTACAAGTTTAGCACAAATCAAATTTCCAAAAACAAAATTAGTCGACACTATATAAGTAAGTAATAAGATAGTAAGTGATAATATAAAAGTTATCACTAATTATATGTATTTATATATATTAAATGACAAAAGATTTTGTTTTGTCACCGTAATAATTTTCACAAATCAATAGTGATAAAAAGATAGTTTAAGTTGTCACCATTAACAATTAGCTATACATCTATTGTGACAACTTACTAACAATAAAAATCTTACCATAAATTATAGTACTAACAATATTTATTATTGCTAGGTTATCACTATAGGAGTATCACTAATTAATTGTCGATGAAAACAACTTAGAATATTGATTTTGTAACTATTGAGCTGTATTGTAACAGAACAAAAATTATTGGCATTTCAACAACATCATTACAAATAAAATAAAAGCCATTGTCACTTAATACATGTCACTAGTGATTACTTTTATATTGTCACTTATTATTTTGCCATTAAAATTATGTTTTTTTGTAGTGAGAGCTAACGACCTAGAAGGACCAAATTTGTGAAGGGCCAAACTTTAGGGACTAATAGGCAATTTTACTATGTGATGTTCACGTTATATAAAAACTGGGGCTATGACTAATTGCTTAGGTCTTTTCTCCTCTCTAAGTTGAGATGTAATGATTAGGTAATTATATGGACATTAGGGGCATGGAAAATTGTGTACGTAGGATCTTATGCATTAATCATAATAATAATAATAATAATAAATTGTTGAAATTTATTTAGGGTTTGTGGAGTATGTGGTACCAACCCATTTGCTTGTGTATCAGCGAAGAGTATTTGGTTAGAAAGGCTGAAAGGGAAGTATGAGTTGTCGAGGGACAAAATGCACACGTTAAAAGCTTAAACTACAATTTCCTTTTTCCTCTCCCAAAGGGTACTTGGAAATTAGAAAAGAAGAGAGTAACCTCTCAAAACTTACTTTTCCTTTCCTCCCTTCTTTTAACCCCCTCTCGTCCTTACCCCACCTCCAGGCTCCATATGACCAAACACAACCCGGTTTGGAAAATTTCTTGCTCAAATCGAGTTTATCAAACTCAATTAGAAATGGGATTCCACATAACCAAACACCCCTCGTGTCAAAATTTCTTATTCAAACCGAGTTTATCAAACCCAAGCTATTGGATAAGTGTTAGTGCACTCATCTTGCAACTATTTGTTATTATGCTCCTCCTCCATTTTGTTTGACGTGATTAAAGCTTGAATTATCATTTGAAAGGATAAAAAAAATCATGTTGATTCATTAATCACTACTTAATTATGTGTAGTAAGATGAATTGAAATATACAAACCTTAGTTTACATTTAGAAAAAAGAATAACTTTAATAATTCAATTAGAAATGGAAATACAAGATATAATTTTTTCAATAAAATTGTAAAATAGATTAAAGTCTTTAATGATACCCTATTATGTTCTATATTAAAGGAATTTAGTGATTTAGAATAATTTATAAGTTATATCCCCTTTCTCACCCTTAGGATCACCTTTGCTCAAGGACAAAACCTCCTAGCGAATGTGTGCTAGCAAAATAATATTTCGATACGTTTGGGCCTTCATATTTATAACGGATTACCAACCTTGATTTTTATACCATAGCGCTTGAGTTGGATTCTTTTATCTTGATTTGATTATTGCCTATCTTGATTATAAAGAAACACTCAATTCAATCAAATTTTAATAATTTATTCAAACATATCATACAAATTGAATGTATGGCTATTATACTGAATATCAATCATAATACAAGTAAAATGTGTTGGGCGTATAATTAATTTAGGTTGGACCTCACCCGTTCCGACCTACCACCCAACACCCCACTCGCCCCTTCTCCAAATAGCCCTTCAAGTGTCACTTTCTCACATATACTTCACACAAAAGAAAACACCATTCCCTTCATACCTTGTCACGTTTCTCTCTTCCTCTCCTCTCCCTCTTTCTCTCAGCAATTAATCCTCTCAATTATCATCAAAACTCCATCTCAAGCCCAGAAATCATGTTCCCCTCCTGAAAATTCAGCTCCCAGTCCTCCTTCCAATCAGCGCAATAAAAATTCATACTATACCTACACACAGCAACAAAAAAGAAGACCAATAGCATAAAAATTTCCATAGGAACCAAAAACAAGAAAAGGGTTCGGAGCAAAAGCAGAACAGCATAAGAAACAAGAAAATTTTCTTTCCCTAAAATAATGGAGCTTTTTCCAGCACAACCAGACCTTTCCCTACAAATCAGCCCACCAAACAGCAAACCCTCATCAACATGGAGAAGAACTCACGAAGATGAAATGGATTTGGGGTTTTGGAAAAGAGCCCTGGACTCGAGAAACTCCATCTCCTCGATGGCGGCCGATAGCCGTTTCGACCTCTCCTTAACCAATCCCTCAAGGGTTTCGCTTTCAGACCACCCCAACAGCATCAGCTCCCCCAATCATCAGCTCCACCACCACCTCCTCCACCACGGCTCCGCCGCCCATTTCCTCCAATCCCTCCACCAGCCCCACCACGGGCTCAGCCAAGAACATAACTTATTGAGGCCTATTAGAGGAATTCCTGTCTACCAAACCCCTTCTCAGCCTTTCCCATTTGCTATTCATCAGAATAATAATGCGTCAATGCCATTTTCAACTCCAGCTACTAACAACAGTATTAACTCTCCATCAACAGCACCCTGTCACTCTCAAGGACTCATCAGACCGCGGTTTCTAGCTAGGTTTCCGGCCAAAAGGAGCATGAGGGCCCCCCGGATGAGGTGGACTACTACCCTTCATGCTCGTTTTGTTCATGCAGTGGAGCTTTTGGGCGGCCATGAAAGTAGGCTACAGTTTCTTTCAATGTCTTCTGTTTTTCCTTTCTTTCCCCCTATTTTTTGGGGCATATATCATATGTCCGCACACTAAGAAATGGAGCAAGAATTCCTTTTTTTAACCTTTTCTTTGGGTTGGGGTGATGGTTGAAATGGATATTTTTAATCACATAATAGTGCAATTTTTAAAATTGAAGGGAGTAAAATCCTTTTAAGTTATATGTAATTAACATGTAAAACTCCTGGTCACTGGTCAGCCCTCTATTGGCTTTGTCTCTGACTGTATATTTCTTTATATGTTTATCTACATCATCTTAGTATTTTGTTTAATTTAATATTGGAAAATCTGATTGAATAAGCTATTATTGCTAGCTGTATGTCTATATATATTTGCTAATGTTGTGTGCACATGTATGTATAGGAGCTACACCCAAGTCAGTTCTCGAGCTCATGGATGTCAAAGATCTAACCTTAGCACACGTTAAGTCCCATTTACAGGTAAACTATTGGGCTTTTCTTTTTCCTCCTTATCAGAAAAATTTCTTTAATTTTTGTATCAGCAGTTTATAAAGAACTTGAAGGTGCCACATGAAAAGGAGAAAAAAAGAAAAAGAAAGAAAAACGGTGTCTTTAGAGGAAATTTTGGAAGGCATCTAAAACGCATACAAAGTTTCAAATTCCAATGTTAGCTGTTAGCTTAATTTACCTTTTTCTTTTTATTTTTTCTGTTTCTTGTTTCACCTGCAATAGGGGGTCTCTCAAAATCCTCAGCACTTCTTTTTTGTACCAGATCTGAGGGTTCTGCAGGCTATCAAGCCAGCTTTTTTGCCTGGAAGAATGAACCATAAATATTAAAGGGTAAATAGGCTTGGCGCAGAGAGAGAGAGGGAGAGAGAGAGAGAGAGAGTAATTGATCAAGAAATGTTAAGAAAATCATAGTAGTATGACAAAGCACAAGGAGTTGAAAACAGTTCAACACAAGTACATACTCGGAGACACAGTGTCAACATTTTTTTAGTGGTGTTTTTTTCTAACCAGATTTTTTCCCCCCGGCCCCCGAAGAAATTACCTATTATTCCTGAGGCAAGTGGGTAGAAAGAAGAGAAAAAGTACAGAATCACTATCATGACACAATGATATTTGCATGTCTTTGGGTTGAGGAAACTCCCTTTGACAAACCATGGTTAATTTAACCTCGACAAACTATATATATATATATAGCTAGAAATTTATATACATGAACATGCATGTGTTTGTACGTACATTGGGCACATATCAATAGTTTGTTTATCATTTACTGAAATATACTTTTCTATCTTTATCACTTGTGTTTATTTAAAATATTTAATATTTCAAATTTTTTATTTAAATTTAAATTTAAATTTTATTGTTTTTGTATGCCAGATGTACCGAACAGTGAAGTCGACCGATAGAGCTGCAGCGACTTCAGGTTCCATATTTCTGGCTAATTTCTTGATTACTTGAATGTTCAACTTCCTTTCTTTTTTAATAATTTTCATTGTTTTTTAATTTATTTTTTATTTTTTATTTTTATTTTTAGGGCAATCGGATGTATTTGAAAATGGGTCTTCCGGGGATACTTCGGATGATTTGCTGTTTGACATTCAAAATTCTCAGAAATCTGAAGTATCAGTGGTCCAACAGGAAAGACAAATTAGCTGTATGACTAATAATGACAAGAATTACAATGTTCTGTGGAACAATTCCTCCAGGTAATTAATCCATGCAAATTCTACTGCTCCATCGGTTTAAATCGGACAATATAATTATCCAGTGCTACTTTGCCCTCATATCAGTTAGTGTCTTGGTGTTAATTTCTTACCCATTCTTCGTTTAGTTAATTTCTAAAGAATTCTAAGATATAACAATAATAATGATAATGATATGTGCTACTTTAATTATTTAGCCCTTTATATATATATATATATATATGGTCCTTATGGTTATCTTTTTCGTTTATATCTGATGAACAGTTCGTGGGGTTTCGTACATTATATTGTACACCTTATGTTACTCTGTAAAAGAGATGGAGACAAAAATAACATTAAATTTAGGATAATCCAAAGTTAGACTACATCTTATAATTGGATTTCTGCTTCCCATTGCCTAAAAATGCTTCCGGCTGGCCATAATTTTTCCAAATGATTCTCGTTGTGGTCCCCATCTGTGCCTCATTTCATCCTTAAATTAAACTAAACGTAAATGGCCGAGGTGCCCAAAATATAAATCTTAGTGTGTATATGGGAATGTATTTTCAACATGTAAGTATCTTTTATATTAATTAAAGAGATTAATCTTACAAGCTAATTGGGCAAAATTTTGACTTTTATTGAGTGTTTTTATATACATTTAAATAGTGAGAATTATAGCACATTATTCCAATTGTAGCACATTAATTAACAGCGATGATTATATTGTAATGATATGATGATATATGCAGGCTAAGCGTGTTGTACCTTAATGGAGGTGTTATATATATATATATATATATTTCTAGATTTTGTTCAAACTTAACCTAACTGCATATATAACTCCATATATAAATGACATTAACCAGGCAAGGCCAGGCCACAATAATTGCATCTGTGGTGGGTGGGAGAATTTAGGGAAGGCGATCTGAGCTATAAATTCTGGACTTTGAATGGTCTTTAATGTAGGGAGGAACTTATATACGTGTACTAATTAAGAGCAATGCCATCTTAATTTGAATTCAAAGATCAATAATTTAACCACTTTCATTTATTAAAAAATATAGCTACCATAGATAATTTCATGATTCAACCCATTACTAGCTAGTGAACATGAAAATGCATAGATATATGTTGGGGGTGGAGGGAGGAATATTGTATAATTAACTTTAGGTGACTTTTCTGAACGGACAAAGTGTAATATTTTGGATTCTTTCAAAATTGTTCGATCATGAGAGATTAGATGTAAGAAAAACTCCTTTTTTTTTATTAATTTAATAATGATCAAACTAGAGTGGATGTATTATATGTGATGTCGCTTTTCGATTGTCTATTATCCATCGGGGAAAAAGTTATTAAATCTTTTGACGACTACTCAGACTTCAAAAAGAAATGTAGAAGAGAAATAGAATATATGAAAGATTTTCATATCATAAAATCCCAGTTGAAGAAATCAACCTATAAATGGACATATCTCTTTCTCTTGGATTTTGTGGGTTCAGATAGGGCTAATCATATGGACCCAAATGTAGAAATATTGGTGCAAAAGGCTTCACGCACATCAGCTGGAGATTTTCTTGAAGGCTTTATATATGTATATATATCTATGTGTACAATTTTTTATGGTTAATATGTAACGGGATTTCACATGGGTGAGTTTTATCTTTATTTTTTTAGCTAGGACAGAACAAAGGTGGGGAGAAGTATAAATAAGACAGTGAAAAGATTGCTTTCTTTCTCAGTGTTGCTTCTTTTCTTTAATTAAATATTCTTCCTTTTGCATGCATGGCTTGGCTTCCACTTATTGGAATTATACCCTCAAAAAAATGCACTGATTTTGTAGCCGGGAAGCTTGGTTGCATGGGAGACCTAGAGACATACAATATCTTGAGGTACACTTTTGAACTCCAATTCAAATTACTAAAGTGCCCCTTCATGTTTATACGTACATATGTCCATATATATGTCAAAGCTAAAAACGGAAAGCTTTTTCTAATTATAGCTACGGGAGTCATTTCCAACCTCCCTCCGTCTCTCCCTCTCTCTCTGATCTCTCTTTGAGGGAGAGAGGGAGAGAGAGAAACAGGGAGAGAAAAGTTAGTAAAAGCAAGAAAATATCTTCCTAGAAAATGATAATTTTTCTTTTAGTAGAGAGCTTTCTTCCTAGGAAAATGATAAAATTTCTTTTAGTAGCTTTTGCAAAAGAGTACTACAACACGAGGGCTACGCACTACTAATTCCACTTTACTAGTATCACACCTCGTACTTGAACCACTTGATGAGAACCAATTATTTCAATAAAAATTATTACAATTCAAGGTGAAAAAAGGCTTGAAATTATCCTGATAACGGATAGGAAGTCATATAAATATCAAACAGTAAGTAAGAAAAAGCTATATTAGCATTATGGCGAGCCAGTGGCAATACTTTTAAATATAAAATGTGAGCTCAGTGTTTCGAATTTAAAGAAATTTTATTGTGTGCACATAAATAAAAGAAAAAAAAATTATATTACTTGCTATACATGTATAGATCCCTATGTTGATGTGCGCAGTTCATCCTCAACTTGGCACATTGTTATATGTTCTGCATAAATATAAGAATTTTTCCAATTTTGTCGTTGCAATATCCTTTTAATGTTCATGCCTGGCACATTAAATCTTACACTTCATGACTAGTTACTCATATGATATGTGGACAACATAATCTAGGGGACCTAGAGATAATTAATTTTTGTCAAAGGGTGGTTGTTTATTAGCGCCAAATGTTGCAAATTCTCAATTTTGTGATGAGAAAGGCCCCCTTTTATGGTAAGCCTCTCATTTATGGACTAGTTTCTTGTTTTTGGGTTCACGTTTTTTCCCACATGGGGTACAATAGGAAGAAACATCGTTTTAGGGAATAATTGTAGTAGCCTGGAAATGGGAGGACGGAACAGCATAGAAAAGCTATACAAAGCAGTATTTCTGTAGCATCACATGGAAAAATAATTATTCCACCATATATATTCACACATTCTTGCTATGCCATGCTTTGCTACAGTCATGATGTGTTTGTGTGAGCGTATTACTGCGTGTTTTACACACACATGATATATAAATTATACATACAATCTCATGTATCTATATGTACTGCATGCAGAAGGACAGAATATCAGAAGTGAGCTCATCAAGTGCTTGTGTATCAGAGACAAGCCCAAAGAAGCCTAATTTGGAGTTCACTCTTGGGAGGTCACAGTGAAAATTTTGTGTCTGGCAGTATTAATTTTACTACTCATATTGAAATCATTACATCTCTGGAGAAGAGAATCAGGTGCCCACTGAGGAAAATCAGAGGGGATATTGAAAAGAAACAAAGAAAGAAAAGGGGAGCAAAAAAGAAAAGGAAAAGGAAGAGAGCTAAAGAAAGACAAGGAGACAAGAAAGACAGAAAGCAAACAAAAGAAAGAAAAAAAGGCATGTGCTTGCTGTCAAAGTTATCATATTCAAAATCAACTTTGCTATATTCCTAAGAAAATATGAAAAATCTAATTGATTTTGTACTCTTATGCACTTAGAAAGAGGCAAGGAAAAAAGCTTGACAGAGGGAGTCAATTAGAGGGTATTAATTAACTATTGTTAACTTAATTAAGCAGAAATATGGTCTATATTTTCTTATTAGTTTTCAAAAGAAAAAGAGTTTGGGCACTCTCTCTCTCTCTGTATATATATTTCTTCTTGATCATTTTGACGTCCTTTATTTTTTTTTTTGTGAACCATATCAAAGGAAATGAATGAAAAAGTATAAACATCATAGACTGGTAAAGGGACTGAAAAAGTGTGTGCAGCAAGGGAAACGGGAATTATAACAAAAGGAAAAGTTTTGAGAAAGAATAAGCATATATATATATATATATATATGCATATAGATTGAGCTTTTTAATACTCTATTGGAATTGCACTCTTCCTCAATCCTCTAAATGACATTGGCTGCCAGCCACTTAAATTGTAGGAATATTACATACACTAATATATTTTATTTATTACAGTAGCATAATTTAAAATTAAGCAATCAATATAAAAACAAATATGTATAGAAAAAAATTATAAAATAGTTCAGAATTGGTAAAGAATTCAAACCGAAAGCAAAAAAATTGATAATCAAATAAATATCAAATCGAGGTATGCACGAACACAATTTTCTTAAGGTTTTATTTGCCCCCCACCAGTGCCCAAGGATTACTGACGAATAACCTCTCAATATATAACAACTCCAAACAACCAAAGGCAGCACTCTTATTGGTTGAACCTTCAAATCGATCTAACTTGAACCTCTTGTACTTAATGAAAAATGTGTATGCATGTATATGAGAATGAATGCCTAGAGTGCTAGAATGCTTGTGTATTTTCTTGATTTTATGACAACAGACAACACCTCTATTGATAAAACTAAAGTACATATTTCTATAAGACATGTGTCTATTGCTATAAGACTTGTCCCTAACTCTATTATACTAAATAAAGGTCATGATCTTTATTTTCAATTTTAAAAGACATGGGTTGCAACCTTTTAAGCAAATTGGATATGACTGTTGGAAAAATTAATTTCAATTTTCAAAATATGAAATTTAAAATAATTTAAATAATAATTATAAAGAATAATTATTATTAAAATTTTTGGATTATTTTTATACACTATCCAGTCACTCCCACATTTTAATAATTTTAGCACATAGCTAACTTTTCAGCTCAATTTGCTCATTCAACATCTCATTAATTTTGGCACTAAAACATCTCCTCAACGAGATAAATTAATTTATTTACCTGCTAAAATTCTAATAATCCCCCACATGAATGAGCAAACTATTTGATATATATGCTCATGAATGTAATTGCATGATAGAGGTTCAACTCAAGTGATATTGTATCAGGAGAGGTAGTTTTTGGCTTTGAACCTTCCTTAGAAGCACTATTGCATGCACTTGCCAAATAGTGAACATGATGTCTTAAACTATTTGGCTTTTGTGTACACCAAAACAACAGCACTACACACAACACCACTCAATAGTCAGTCTTATGATCTAACTATTGTGTTCATTTCGGCCCTAAATAATTCTTTGTATTCATGAGTACTACTCTAAGAATTCAACCTTACAAATTCTCATAGGATCGGCTCAATCCGTACTCACATAGGTGATTTCTCATTAAGAAGTTCCTACTGCATCCCTACTCAAAATGTCGAGATATGAGCGTCATTAAAAGTAATGCTTAACCTAGAACTTTTGCAGGATGCACTGTCTGCTTATTAATGAAATGGGCTAAAAGGTTGTGGCCCCTTCCCCCACAGTGCTTCTACATCAAGTCACAGTTGCATAACTTGTTTTTCCCTTTAAATCTACTTTATGGGATCTCCAATCACATAGGTAGGGTTCCCGTTATGGTAGCTTAATTATTTAAAGGCTTCGAACCCATTCTTTCTAATGATTTATTCACTTGCTCTCTATTTATACCTTTGGTTAGTGGATATCTTTAGACTTCACATAGTCAATTGAGATAACTCCACTAGAGAGCAGTTATCTGACGGTGTTATATCTCCTCTGTATGTGTCAAGACTTACCGTTGCACATGTTACTTTATCTCATTCCAATGGCAGATTGGCTATCACAGTAAATGCAAATTGCTAGCATAGGTTTCGTCCAATTTGAAATATTTTCCAAAAATTAGTGTAACCATTATGCTTCCTCGCCTACTTTATCCAACGTGATGAACTCTGATTCCATCGTCGATCTTGTATGCAAGTTTTCTTTGAGGATTTCTAGGATATGGTAGCTTCACCTAGAGTCAACACATATCCACTCATGGACTTGGACTTGTTTGAGTCATATTTGGTATAATGCAACCCATACTTTATGGTGTGTTTTAAGTACTTTAGTACTCTAACAATAGCATTCCAATGCTCTTGTTCAGGGTTGCTTGTATATCTACTTAGCTTATCAACTACATATGTAATATCTGGCCTTGTGCATTTCATTATATACATGAAACTTCCAATTATACATGTGTACTCCACTTGAGTCACTTTTTTACCTTTGTTCTTAGTAAGCTATTACTTTGCATCTATCGGTGTTTTCACCAGGTTGCTAGCGAGATCTAGAAATTTTTGTAACACTTTCTCAATGTAGTGAGAGTGTGTTAGTGCTATCCTATTAGGTGTTCTTATAATTTTAATTTTGAGTATGATATCAGTAAGGCCCATATCTTTCATATCGAAATTTCAACTTAGCAATTTCTTTGTCTCTTTGATTATGTCACTATTGCTTCCCATGATTAACATATCATTTACATATAAACATACAGTGACATATTCAGTTGGTGTACCTCTAATATGCACACACTTGTCACACTCATTAATATTGAAGCCATTGGTTATCATTACATGATCAAATTTAAGATGCCAATGTTTAGGTGCTTGTTTTAAACAGTATAATGATTTAATTAATTTATACACCTTCTTCTCTTAGCCTAGAACCACAAACTCTTCAGGTTGTTCCATATAAATTTCCTCATCAAGATCACCATTTAAAAATGCAGTCTTTACATCCATTTGATGTATCACGAGATTATTAATAGCAGTAAAGATAATTAATAATCGAATAGAAGTTATTCTAGTCACCAGGGAGTACATATCAAAGTAGTCAAGACCTTCTTTTTGCCAATGCCTTTTGACTACTAGCCACACCTTGTACTTATTTATCATACCATCAGCTTTCATTTTTCTCTTAAAAAATCCACTTACACCCTAAAGGCTTATTTCCATGAAGTAAATCAACTAGTTCGCAAGTATGATTATGCATGATGGTTTCTATTTTACTATTTACAGCTTCTTTTCATAAAGAAGCTCTGGGGGTGGTCATAGCTTCAGCAAAACATCTGCGATTCACTTTCTAATATGTATGTCTAGAAGTTGGGTCCAAAGGATTTAGCCATTCTAGCTCTTTTGTTATGCCTTAGCTTAAAATCCTCTTTGCTCGACTCTTGAACTTTTTAAGGTCATTTAAATATTACTTATCCTTTTTTCTTTTTTTCATGGAATATTTCTTCAAAGAAGCTTGCGTTCCTTGACTCGATTTTTGTATTGACTTGAATATTGTCAATATCATATTCATTTACAAAGAACCAATAGCAGCAATATGTTGTGCATAACCAATAAATATTCCATTAATAGTCTTTGGTCCTAGGTTGACCATTTTAGAAGGTGGTACTTCTACTTTAGCTAGACATCCCCACACTCAAAGATATTGATAGGATAGGGGATGTTCTTTCCATGCCTCATATGGTGTTTTTTGTAATTTCTTATGGGGTATCTTCTTGAGTAAATGATTTGTAATTAGTACTGCCTCCCCCCACCTTTTTGGAGGTGTTGCGTTCATCATTTCCTTTAAAGTTCAATTTTTGCACTAAACAATGTCATTTGATTGTGGTGCATAACATGTTGTTACTTCATGGATTATTCCATGTTTAGAGCAAAACTCTTCAAAGGGGTGGACGTATTCACCATTTTTATCACTTTTGAGTATTTTTATTTTCTTTCTAAGTTGATTTTCAACCTCTTTCTTGTAATGTTTAAATACTTTAATACCTTCATCTTTGCTAGAAAGTAGATAAACATGATAATATCTTGTGCAATCATCTATGAAAGTTATCAAATATTGTTTTCACCTCTTAATTGCACAAGTTTTAAGTCACATATGTCTATGTGAATTAAAGTTAATAGTTTAATGCTTCTTTCTATTGCCTTAATTGGAGTTTTTGTCAATTTTGCCTCAACACAAATTTCACACTTAGTTTTTGTGTTAAAATTCAACTTAGGTAGAATCCCACTTTTAGCTAATTTACTTAAAGTACCAAAATTTACATGCCTTAGTCTATGATGCCATAAATCTAAAGACTCCAACAAGTAAGCCAAATTTACTTTATTTCCACTAATAACAACTTTTGGTACATTTTTAGGTATGATGGTCATTACATTCATTTTAAAAAGACCATCACTTAAATATCCTTTTGTGACATACACACCATTTTTTGTAAGTACAAATTTGTCGGATTCAAAAATTAGTCTAAATCTATTCTTGCTAAGCATAGAATCTAACACTAAATTTATTTTTATATCTGACACATGAAGCACATTATTGAGAGTCAGCCCTTCCCAAAGGTCATTTTGAGCACCACTTTTCCAACTCCATGCACTTTGGAAGTTGATGAGTTTCCTATAAACAAGTTCTCATCCTTTGCATTCTCATATGTTGAAAATAGACTTCTATTTGAGCACACATGTTGAGTGGCCCCAGTGTCTACCCTCTACTGCTTAGGATTTTCAATTAGATTCACCTCAGAAACCATGACTAATAAGCTCAAGTCACTAACACCATCTGACAGATTATCTATCTCTGTCATATTTACCTGCATAGTCTGTCTTTTCTTTATAGGCCTTACCTTATTTGGAGTCCCTCCTTGTTGATGGTTTTGACAGTCTTTAGTCTTATGCCATAGCTTGCCGTGCACATAGCAGTTGCCCTCAAACTTCTTTTTCTTTTCTCACTTTGTTGCTTGGATGAGTCTCTTTTCCGCTTGTTTGATGGCCCTTGCTCCACCATATTCACTTTACTCTCATAAGTACTGCCACCACCTCTCTTTTTAGGAAACTGGTTATCTTCCTTTATCCTTAACCTTAAAATCAAGTCCTCAATGTTCATTTCCTTGTACTTGTGCTTAAGTTAATTTTTGACATCTCTCTATCTCGGGGGTAACTTTTCAATCAGGGCCGCCACTTAAAACACCTCTTCAAGTACCATTCCTTGGACGGCTAATTCATGTAGTATCATTTGATATTCTTTCACCTGAGACATCACAGATTTGGAATCTATCATAATAAATTCAAAGAACTTACCAACAATAAAGTTTTTCGTATCAGCATCCTCCGTTTTGTGTTTTTTCTCAAGTAATTTCTAAAGTTCTTTTTCCATCGCAATTAGACTGTATACATTGTATAAAGCATTATCCAACCCATTAAGTATGTAATTTTTGCATAGGAAATCCCTATGAGTCCATGCATTAACAGCCACTATGGTTTGCATATCTAGATTTTCCCGCGTTGTAAGACATTTTTCTCTCAAGAACCTTGCAAGGTTCAAAGTGGTGAGATAAAATAGCATTTTTTGTTGCCATCGCTTGAAATCTTTCCCATGAACTTCTCCCATTTCTTTGCTTGTCCAATTGCAAATGGAGTAGGAGGTGCGACAATTGAGAGGAGAGCTATGGGAGCATTCAGTATTCCATTACCAACAATGGTCAGGTTGGACTCATTGGTAACATTCGGCACATCATTGTTTGTAGCCCTAGTGAATTTCTACAAAATAGTATAAAAGGAGCAATCGTACCAAATTAAAATAGTGATTGGCCTAAACTTGCATATTGAAATCTATTTTCTTCAAAATAAAGAAAAGAATAGAATATATATTTTCAAAACACAAACTAATATAATTTTGTTAACTAAAATAGGAGAAAGAGTTTGTTTTCTAAGTAACATAAGATTTCTTTTATGCTTTTGATAGTTTAAATGAGACAACAGATTATGTAAGTAAGGTATAGAATCTATTTTCTTGGAACTAATGAAAATATATATACATATGTGTGTGTATTCCTTCAATTGATGACAACAATACTGATGCTAATGAGATTATAGAATACTCATAATAACTTTCTTAATTTTAATTAAAGCATGCACATTAAATGGCAGTTGAGTTTAATCCACTAAAACACATGCAAATTGAAGCAACTTTATACAATCAAAATTTGAAAGCACAAAATTCAGACCCCAATTTTAAGCGAGATAGATTTTTGTGATGGAAGAGTTAAATCTCTTTTCTTTCAAGTGACAAAATAGTAGTACTTAATTAGAATGCTAATACATATGTTCTTTGAAAGAATAGAATAAAATTTTTCATGGAAAGGAAAGAGATAGTATTCCAATTAAAGAGAATACGATACTAATAGAGTCTGTTTATTAATTTCTAAACGCAACATGTCTTTTCTAAGTTTTGAAGCAAATAAATTCAAGTCATAATTTAATGCTACTAAATTATGTAGATAGAGAGAATAAAACCTGAAGTGTGTTGGAATATTATGTGCACCAATATATTTTATTTATTACAGTAGCATAATTTAAGATTAAGCAATCAATATAAAAACAAACATGTATAGAACAAAATTATAAAATAATTCAGAATTGGTAAAGCAAAAAATTGAGGACTAAATAAATATTGAGCCTAGGCTTGAAAGAGCACAGCTTCTTTCAGGTTTTATTCGCCTCCCACTAATGCTCGAGGACTACTGAAGGAAAATTTCCTAACATACAATAACTCTGAACAGCTAAAGGTGGCACTCCTATTGGTTGAATCTTCAAACCAAATTAACTTGAACCTCTTGTATTTAATGAAAAATGTGTCTGTATGTATGTGAGAATGAATGCTTAGAGTGCTAGAATATTTGTGTATTTTTTTGATTTTATGATACTAGATAACACCTCTATTCATATGACTAAAGTGCCTGTTCCTATAAGACATGTTTCCATCCCTATAAGACATGTCCCTAACTTTGTCAGATTAAATAAAGGTTGTGATCTTTATTTTTAATTTTAAAAGACATAGGTTGTAACCTTTTAAGCGAATTGGATATGACTGTTGGAAGAATTAATTTCAGTCTCCAAAACTTGAAATTTAAAATAATTCAAATAATAATTATATAGAATAATTATTATTAGAATTTTTGGGTTATCTTTATATACTATCCATTCATTCCCATCATCTTAATAATTTTAGCATGTAGCTAACTCTTTAGCTCAATTTGTTCATTCAATTTCTCATTAATTTTGGCACTAAAATATCTCCTCAACAAGATAAATTAATTTATTTATGTGCTAAAATTCCAACATAAATCTCTTAAAAGGTTCTTTAAGGAAAGGGGCATACCAGTAGAGACCAAGAAATGTCCTCTTTCAACCAGTTGAAGCATAAAAATTTAAATACATTATATGTTGGATTTCATTTTTTGATATCTTATAAAAGTCATAACTATTTATTGCTTTTATGTTGGCACTATACAGGAGTTCATCTTAATTCTTTAATTCTATTCAAATTGATCCTAGTTTGATATTTGAAATATATTAATTTTTCTCCTCCAATTGAATACTTTCGTATTCAGATATACATATTTGATTCCATCCATAAATTTATTTTCTTTTCAAAAAGAGAAGAATAATGACCATTAAGCCTCAATATATATAATGGACTTAGCTAAGTGTGGGATAATTGTTGTGCTCTCACCAAGTCGATGGGCACCCGAAACGTTGCTTGGTGTGGGATGGGTTAATAAGTTGTATCTAATGAAGCATGAGCCATTTTCAAGAATCTACCTAGGTTCTAGTCTCTACAAGAATGCTTATTTTCACCATTTCATGTATTATGATATCTACATGCCATATGCTGTAAAATTAAGTTCGTAGATCAGTGTATTGCATATAGCAAATTTGAATACAAAACTAATGAATAGAATGTCAATGAGTCAAGGTCTGTAAAAACACAACTTTCTTAAGGTTTTATCCACCTCTTACTAGTATTTGAGGATAGCTAACGAGCAACCTCCTAAAATATAATAACTTTGAACAGCTAAAGGTAGCACTCCTATTAGCTAAACCTCCAAACTAAACTGAATTGAACCTCTATACTTAATGAAACTATGTATGTATATATGTGAGAATGAATGCTTATAATTCTAGAGCATTAGAATGCTTGTATGAATTTTTTAGTGAAATGACATAAGACAGTACCGATATTTATTATACTTAAGTGCCTAATCCTATAAGACATGTCCCTGGTTCTATTAGACTAAATAATGATTGTGACCTTTATTTTAAATTTCATAAGACATGGATTGCAACTCTTTAAGGAAATTAGACATGATTGTTAGAATAATTAATTTCATTTTCAAAACTTGAAATTTAAAATAATCATAATAATAATAATAATAATAATAATATAAAATAATAATTATTATTATTTCTGGATTATTATTTACACTATCCATCCACTCTTATGTCTCATAGTTCACTCTTTAACTTAGTTTGCTCATTCAATACGCATTAATTTTGGCGCTTAGCTACACTAACAATATCTCCTCAATGAGACAAATTAATTGATTTAAGTGCCAAAATTCTAATAATCTCCCACATGAATGAGCAAATAGTCTATTAGATATGTTCATGAATGCAAAAGGATGATACAAGTTCGACTTGAGTGGTATTGCATTGAGAGAGGTAGCTTTTGGCTTTGAACCTTCCTTTGTGAGCATTATTGGATGCACTTGCCAACCAGTAGACATGATATCTTAAACTATTTAGCTTTTGTGTACACCAAGATGATAATACTACACAACACCACTCAATATTTAGTTTTATAGTTTAATGGTGTGTTCATTTCTACGCTGAACAATTCTTGTTATTCATGAGTACCGCTCTGAGAATCCAGTCTTAAAAATTCTTGTAGCTTCTACCCAATCCCCACTTATATAGGTGACTTCTCATTAAGAGATTCTTGATGTATCTCCATTCAAAAGATCGAGATATGAGAGCCATTAAAAGCAATGCTTAACCTTGAACTTTTGCAGGATGCACTATCTGCTCATCAACAAAATGGGCTAGAAAGTTGTGGCCCCCCCCAATGCTTCCATGTCAAGCCATAGTTGTATAACTTGGCTTTTCCTTTGAACCTATGTCTTGGAATCTTCAATCACGTAGATAGAGTTTCTATCATGATGACTCAATCATTTGAAGGTTTCAATCCCATTTCCTCTGATGATTTATTTACTTGCTCTCTATTTACACCTTTAGTTAACAAATCTACAAAGTTATCTTTAGACTTCACATACTCAATTGAGATAACTCAATTAGAAAATAGTTGTCTAACGGCATTATGTTTTCTTTGTATATGTCGAGATTTACTGTTATACATACTACTTTATGCCCTTCCAATGGTAGATTAGCTATCATAATAGATGCAAATTGCTGGCACAAGTTTTGGCCACTTTGGAATGTCTTCCAAAAATTGGCATAACCATTCTACTTCCTCGCCTGATTTATCTAATGCAATGAACTTTGATTTTATCATTGATCTAGCTATACAAGTTCACTTCAAGGATTTCCACAATATGGCAGCCTACCTTGAGTGAATACATATCCACTCGTGGACTTGGACTCGTTTATGTTAAATATCCAATTGGTATTGTTGTATCCCTTAATTATAGCAAGATAATTAGTATAGTGCAACCCATACTTCATGGTGTGTTTTAAGTACCTCAATACTCTAACAATGGCATTCCAATGCTCTTATCTAAGGTTGCTTGTATATCTACTTAGCTTAATAACCGCATATGCAATATCTGGCCCTATGCAGTTTATTATATACACAAAGCTTCCAATTATATACACGTACTCCATTTGAGCCTTTCTTTCACTTTTGTTCTTGGTGAGCTATTAGTTTGCATCTATCGGTGTTTTCATGGGGCTACTAGCAGGATCTAGAAACTTTTGTGACACTTGCTCAATATAATAAGATTGTGTTAATGCTATCCCCTTAAGTGTTCTTATAATTTTAATATCGAATATGACATCAGCGAGATCCATATCTTTCATATCGAAATCGTGACTTAGCAATTTTTTTTCTCTTTGATTATGTCACTGTTGCTTCTTATGATTAACGTATCATCTACGTATAAACATACAATAACATATTCAATTAGTATACCTCTACTATGCACACATTTGTCACACTCATTAATCTTGAAGCTATTGGCCATCATGACTTGATCAAATTTTAGATGTCACTGTTTAGGTACTTGTTTTAAACTTTATAACGATTTAATTAATTTACATATCTTCTTCTCTTGGCCCCGAACTATGAACTCCTCAGGTTGTTCCATGTAAATTTCTTCATCAAGGTCACTATTTATAAATGCCATTTTTATATTCATTTGATAGATCTCAAGATTATTAATAGTAGCGAAGGCAATTAACAATTGAATTGAAGTTATTTTAGTCATCGGCAAGTACGCATCAAAGTAGTCAAGTCTTTCCTTCTATCAGTACCCTTAACTACTAGTCTCACCTTATACTTATCTATCATACCATTAGGCTTTATTTTCCTCCAGAAAATCTATTCACACCACGAGGGTTTATTTCCAATGGGTAAATCTACTAGTTCCCAAGTATGATTATGCATGTGGACTCTATTTCACTATTTACCACTTCTTTCCACAAAGCAACTTCAAGAGTTGTCATAGCTTCAATAAACATCTATGGTTCATTTTCTAATATGTAAGTCAAGAAGTTGGACTTAAATGATTTAATCATTTTAGCTCTTTTGCTATATCTTGGCTCAATATTCTCTTTACTTGACTCTTGAACTTCTTGAGATCTTTTTAAATATTACTCATCCTTTTTCTTTTTTCCATAAAAATATTTGTTCAAAAATCTTGCATTCGTTAACTTGATTATCGTGTTGACTTAAATGTCATCAATATTATATTTATGTACAAAGAACCAATATGCAGCACTATATTTTGTATAACCAATAAAGATCCCATCAACTGTCATCAGTCATATTTTGACCATTTTAGGAAATGGCACTTCTACTTTAGCTAGACAACCTAACACTCTAAGATATTGATAAGACGGTGGGTGTTTTTTCCATGCCTCATATGACACTTTTTGTAATTTCTTATGTGATTTCTTACTAAGCAAATGATTCACAGTCAACACTGTCTCCCCTACATGTTTTGAGGTACCTCTACATTAATTGATAATGCATTCATTATTTCTTTTCAAGTTTGATTTTTGAGCTTAGCAATGTCATTTGATTGTGGTGCATAAAGTGTTGTTACTTCATGGATTATTCCATGTTCGGCACAAAACATTTCAAAGGGGGTGAACATATTCACAACCTCTATTACTTCTCAATGTTTTTATTTTCTTCCCAAGTTGATTCTCAACTTCATTCTGTAATGTTTAAATACTTCAATTGCTTCATCCTTGCTTGAAAATAAATAAACATGGCAATATCTTGTGCAATCACTTATAAAGGTTATAAAATATTTTTTTCCTTCTCTTGATTGTACCATTTTTAAATCACATATGTCGGTATAAATTAAATTTAATGGTTAAGTGCTTCTTTCTATTGTCTTAAAAGGAGTTTTTGTCATTTTTTCCTCGACGCAAACTTCATACTTAGATTTTGTGTCAAGATCCAACTTAGGTAAAATACCACTTTTAGCTTGTTTACTTCGAGTACCAAAATTTACATACCCTAATCTATGATGTCATAAATCTAGAAACTCCAACAAGTAATCCGAACTTACTTTATTTACATTAGTAACATCTTTTGGTACATTCTTGGGTGTGATGGTCATTTCATTCATTTTAAAAACCTCATCACACAAATAGCCTTTTCTAACATACACATTATTTTTAGTGAGTACAAACTTGTCATATTTAAAAACTAGTTTAAAACCATTTTTAATAAACATAGGACTCAACACTAAATTTCTCCTTATGTCTAGCACATGAAGCATGTTGTTGAGAGTCAACTCCTTTTTAGAAGTCTTTTTGAGCGTCATCTTTCCAACTTCGTGTACTTTGGAAGATGAGGAGTTCCCTATGAACAAGTTTCCATTCTTGGCATTCTCATATGTAGAAAATAAGTTTTTTTCTGAGCACACGTGTTGAGTGGCCCCAGTGTCCACCCATCATTACTTTAGATTTTCTACTAGATTTACCTTAGAAACCACGGTTGATGGGCTCAAGCTATTGACACCATCTAAGAGACTGTCCACCTCAGTTATGTTTGCATAGGCAATCTTTATTCTTTTTGAAGGCCCACCCTTCTTAGGAGTCTCTCTTTGTTGACAATTTTGGCAATCTTTAGCCTAATGCCCTAGTTTGCCACAAACATAATGGTTTCCCTTGAAATGTTTTTTCTTTTCTCACTTTGTTGGCCAAACGAGTCTCCTTTTCACTTGGTTAATGGCCTTTGCTCCGCTATAATCACTTTGCTTTCATAAGCATTGTCATCACCTCTCTCTTTAGGAATCCAATTACCTTCCTCTATTCTTAGTTTTAGAATTAAGTTCTCAAGGTTTGTTTCCTTACACTTGTGCTTGAGATTAATTTTTGAAATCCTTTAATCCTAGTGGCAATTTCTCTATCAACATTGCCCCCTGGAATGCCTCACCTGGCATTGTTCCTTTAGCAGCCAACTTGTGCAATGTCATTTGATATTGCATGACTATCAAATCATGATTTATTAGTCATAGGGCTAATATAGTCATAAGAAGTTTATTAGCTTTCGATGGTGGCATTGAAAGGATCCATTTACCTCATACACTAATGGTTTGCACTAGTATAAATTGAAATACAAGTGGTTAGATATAGGTAGTTGTGTTCCCAACTATTAGCACATATACTATCACGAGCATTACTTGAAGAATATATAATTTTATTGCATTAGACGGTCTTATATCTTGTTTCATCCATCAAATTGAGGTAAATTCAATTAAAATAAAATATAAGAACACTCCAAACACGTATTGATTAGGAAAATCCAGTATAATATATTAAAAATCAAGTACTAGAATAGAAAAAATGGTATTAGTTTCTCAATATATGGTACCATTCTTAATACATAAGAAATTAAGTTGAATTTAATTATTTGAGCCATTGTATGATTATCAAACCATGATTTCTTAGTTCTAGGATTGATATAGTCATGCGACATTGCTTGCTTTTTGATGATGATGTTGAAATGATATATTTCCCATATATATCAATGCTTTATACTAGCGTGAATGAGAACAAAAGTGGTTGGATACAGGCAATTGCCTTTACAATCATAAAAACACTCCAAATATGTACTAGGATATAAATATCCAGTATAATATATTCAAAGTTAAGTACTGAATTTGACAAAAATAGTATTATTTTTTTAGAATATGGTATTCAACGTGAAAACAAAAATAACTAATAAGATTGTGTTAAGGATGCAATGCCACCATTGCAAACCTGTTTCTAAGCATATTATTAAGAGGTGCAAGCATTTTGAAATCAGTTTTGAAGTATGCACATACAAAACTTAAGCATTCACTATTTGAACACATGTGTATCCCATTGTTTATAAATGAAAACATATTTTGAATGTTTGGAATGGTCTAATATGTTGTATCATCTACAAAATTGAGGTTAATTAGGCTATTCCCTACAATGTTGATGTCTAAATGAATTATTTCACCACATACAATAATGTTTTACACTAGTAGTTATAATTTTAACTATTTGAACACGTGTATATCACAATCATTACTTGAAGAAAATATGATTTATTATTTTTTGATGGTCTTATGTGTTTATTCACCAATAAATTGAGACATATTAGGTCATACACGAATAAGTCTAAAATTACTATAATGCAGTACAAAATGCTAAAGATAAGGTATTACATTTCTAGAGTTCAGTATTTATCTATAAAAGTGAAGTACCATTTTGTCAAAACAAGGTATTACCATTCTATCGTGCAGTATTAGTTTTATAAATTTTAGACATCGTTCAATTTAACAATTTTTTACCTTGCTATATTGGTACAACCACCAACAACATTGACATCCAAATTAATTATTTCATCAGATATAGTAGTATTTCGTACTAGTAGTGGTATTTATAACCATTTGAACACATGCATATCCCAATTGTTATTTAAAAAAAATATGATTTTATTATTTTTGAATGGTCTTATATGTTGATTCACAAATAAATCGAGGCAAATTAAATTACACATAAATGAGTATAGAATTATTATGTCCCATTCAGATTAGTGGGGAGTAAAATCCAAAAATAAATTTGAGATAGGAAGTTCAAATCATAATTTCAATGAGTGGGGATTGAATCAAAAGATGAAAATAGCTTTTGGTACTTGTAAATAAGTTGCCCACAGAATATTAGTCCACAAATCTATTTAAAAAATATATGCATTTAAATAAAGTAGCATGCCAATTAAAGAAGTGGGAACCTAATGTTAAATTCTTTTCAATGTAAACCGTTTTTAGACTACACGTAGTTGAAAATTTTTAGTAACATTCTTGCATGAGACATAAAATTTACATTCACTTCAACATAATTTGTAAAGAATTATCTAAATCATGAGTTGAAGAAAAAATATTTTCTTTTACTAAACGTAAATGTTGATTTATCGTTTCTTCGTCATTTATGTATTAAATTGAAATAATTAAATTCACGAATGTAAAATTGGAATTACCGCAATTTGCAGAAGTAAAAATTTTATAATACAATTTGATGAAAATCTTGATAAACTAGCCAGTAGTCTAAACTTTGCACCCAATAATCACAGCTCACTTATGGCCCTCCTGCATGCATGCAGCACAGCAGAGGGCAATCTACGATGATCAGTAATTAAGCAGTGAGTGGAGCAGTACTGCAGGCCAACAATAATAATATTTTCAAATTATTACACCATCATTGCACTATCATTCAATATTCATCCTCGACCCGCCAACCATGCCACGTGCCATGATCGTGATGGCTCCTCTATTGGTCTGGGAGAAAACACTAGCTAGGATCTTAAGGGCCTGTTTGGGGACAGCGACCTGTGAGTGTGACTTGTATTTTTTTCAGGGTCTTTTTGCAATGCTCGAGGTACTTTTTGCGCCATCAAAGAAAGTTGAGGCTGAACTGATGCAACCCCACAGACAGACAGTTGAAAATAATGCTCCATGTGCAGGCTTAAATTGCTTTTTTGCCCTTGGAGTATTTTGGAAGCTAGCCAGAATTTAGGGGCACAAAAACTCATAATTTTATGAGATATACACACACACATATACATATATAAAAAAGAATTTAGAGCCCGTTTGATTTGGATATATTTTTAAAATCATTTTTTTGTTTCAAAAAGTGAAAAATTAATTATGAGTTTAAATTTAAATTTTTTTTTTGTAAGGCGGATCCAGAGGGCCAAGCACGGGCCATTGCCCCGCCCCCCCCAAATTTATTACAATGTATATTAGTATAATTAATTTAAAAAATATATTAAAGAGAAGTTATTTAATATTAACCAAAAGTAACGAATTTTAATTTTCATTACTTGACATTTTTAAAAAATTAACTTTTAATATGGGCCTCGAATTAAAAATTAATTTTCTTGATTTATTGAATTGAATTTATTTTTAATTAAAAATATAAAATTAAAATCAATTAATGAAATATCCATCTATTTTATTTTTTAAAATTCAAAATAAATGATCTTAAGTCCATATTTACAATCGAGTGATCAAGAGAAGACCATTAAGTAGGCTAGATAAGATATTTTTATTTTATTTGTTGGAGAAAATATTGTGGGAGTTTAGCCAATTAAATTTTAAGGGACTTGCAAAATAATTAAAATCTCTCATTTTGACTTTAATAAAATTGAGATAAGAATAAATGTGATTGAATATTTTTCTTTGTGTTTTAGCAGCTACAAATGGAAGAAATTTTTTTCATTATGAATATTATCATGAACACGTTTTAGAACTCTTTCTTTGACTTTTTAGTTACTTATATCAAAAAATTATTACTAAAAATTTTGATATTGATTTGATTAATTTACAATTTTTTTGATATAAAGAAGCATTGCACTCAATTTGATGAAAATGTATTTCGAATTCACAAATATAAAAATTATACTTGAACTTTTAAGTTTTATAATTTTTGCGCTCCCCTCCCCCTCCAATTTCTAGATCCATCCCTGATTATTTGTTATTTTTGTCTAAAATGACATAATTATATAGTGTTGAAAATGATATATGCTTGCATGTTTTTATGTTTTTATATTAAAAGTCGTACAAATAATAGTAAAAAAATAGAGTGTGAAAAATAGAAAGGAAGTGTAGAAATACTTTCACACTATGTTTGGTTTAAGGATTTTGATAAACAAAGGAAAGTATTAGAGAAAAGGAAAAGAAAACAAAGAAATATAAAAACTCAAATTTGTTTGGTTGTTAAAGAAAATAATGAAGAAAATAATGGGGAAAAGAACTCAAATAGGCACTTCCTTCATTTGTTTTTCTTTTCACTATTTTGTGAGGAAAATGAATTTTCCTCAATAACACTATAATTTTCCATAATTTTTCTTTTTTCTTTTTAACATTTTCCTTAACAACCGAACAATTAAAAATATTTTTCTTAACATTTTCTTTTCTTTTTCTCATCAAAATCTTTAAACCAAACATAATGTTAAGAAAATATTTTGAGAATGCAAATGTATGAAAATAGGGAAGAAATTGATAATTTTCTATTTTATTTTCTAAGGAAAATGAAAAGGAGAAGTGTATGCACACGTGAGAGGCGGCCGCCACATTCCATGCCTCCGTTAATTATCTTCCTATGTGAAATGTGACAACATATATTTTTCTGCTATTGCAAAATTAAATTGCTTTCTCAGAAAATTAGTCTCTAACGGTGACGCCTTTTCGGACATTTGAGACATAGTTATAATTCAATAGGAGTGTGTTTCTGTCTGGACCGAGGGATCAATTGATTCCAATCTTAATTTTACAAAAGTTGAGAAAGGTTGAAAGAAATTAAGAGTTAATTGCAAAAAATCTCCTAATGTAATTTTGAATTGTCAAAAATTCCTCTGAATTATGAGTTTAAGCAAAAGTCACCATCATGTTACAATTTTAATTGCTCACCGTCCCTCACATTCATTTATCCGTTAACTAATTATTTCTTGACGAAAATACCCATATTTGATTATACAATTTTTATTGCTTTTTTTTTTTTTCTCTTTTTGATTGTTTCTTAAAGAACTCATTTACTAAATATTAGGACTTGCTAACATGATAATCTCCCAAATTTTTAATTGCAAAAAGGTCTAAAAATGACAAAAATGACTTTTCAATTGTTAAACACAAATACTAATCACACAAGGGATGCATGCGTAACACATTGATCTACAAGGGTCTAAAAGCATTTGACTATATAACACAAGGAGTTTTTGACAATTAAAGTTACACAAAAGGGTAACTGCACCTGAGACATTTCATAGTTTTTTTTTTTCCAATTATCTCGTGGGAAAAAAAATTTAAAAAAGGGTAAAAAGGACTTTTCAATTGAAAAATGCAATTACCAATCACACAAGGGGAGCATGTACAACACTATTGGCCAACAAGGACCTAAATGCCTTTGACCATAATTAGAATTACATAAAGAGATAATTGCCTATGAGACATTTTACAGGGGGCATTTTCGTAATTATCTCAAGAAATTAAATTAGCAAATTATCCCTTCCCTTAGAAAATAATTACAAATTAAAGATTGAAATTTACCATATACATGTTGTCATTTTTTGGGTTGGTTTTCTTTAATAGTTTGTAGAGTTGGATAAGTAAAAATATAATGTGATTAGGAGACGTATAGAAGAGGCCGCCATGAATGCCGGGCAGACAGAGACAGGAAGGATCGGAGACGGTGTTATGTGTACAAATATAAAAAAAAGGAGGCAGAAGCTGCCGTAATAGAGACAGAGAAAGTATGGTCTCAATCAAGTATCCCCACTCTCCTCATTCCCAAATCAACAGTATATATATATATATATATATATATGTAGCTGGATGTGAATTGTGAATTTGTGATGCAACAAATAATATTACAAATATGCTAGCTAGTTAATTGGACAGAGGTAAATAGGGGTAGTTTGAATCAACTGGTCACTTTTCTTCACTTTATCTATAATTTACATGTAGTTTAATTAATTCTGAAATTGTCGTACAATTAATGTGAATTCTTTATAACAGTCTTCAAAATTAAAAACCAAAAATGTTCATGAATGCAACAGCTAAAACATGTGAATAAGTACTTTATAAAATTCAGATGAGACAAGAATATTTCGATCAAGAGTAAAAAAACAACATTATTATTCGAAAATTTTAACTTGATATATATGGGGTTTCACTAATCAAATACAGTATTGATTTCTCCATTGTTTAAAATAAAAATCAGGAACTATATATATATATATATATATATATGTGCGTGTGTGTAAATAAATCTCTATCCATTCTTTAACTTGACTTGATTTTGACCAACTACGTACTACAACTCATGTATCCCTCCTAGCTGCAGGCATCAGATTAGTGCCATGGGATGCCGGCAAAATAACATCAGAATGGCAGACAAGGCAACCGTGCAAGGGATAACACAAAATGAAGAGGAATGGAAATTAAAACAAGGACAAGGAGTCAACCTGACCTCACCGGACCAGGCGTGTCAATACCCTAAACTACCAAATTGATAAAATTCTATGTTTTATATATCCTCCCCTAAAATACGCAATGTATAAAACCCTATATCTTACTCTACTCATATACAACTTAACACTCATTAAGTATGTTTGTATTGGTGGATGGGGATTGATAGATTATAATATCAATCCCCATCAAGTAATTGGTTTTGGTGAAATAAGCCCATAATAGATATAAAGGGCCTAGTCCACAATCTCTTCAATAATTGATAAATACTCTCCCTAATTTGGCCAAAATTGTGTAAATCTAATATCATATTGGGCAAAAAGAAGCTAGTCATTTAACAATTGTACTCATATAAACTCATAAAATCTCATAATATTACCCTTAAAACAATATTTTATCATATAGATTTGTATTATTGTAATGGGTATTTTAGTAAATTGCATGGCCCAAATATTTAATCTTTATATCCAAACAGAAGATTAATAAAATAGATACACATTCCAAATGTGTAATCCTAGCCACCAAACATAATATTATCTTATTTTCAATAATGTAATTCTACTGCATCATTAATATTCATTATAATCTTATCAATTTTACCTATATATCTAGACAAGGACATTGGGTCTAGCTTCTTGAAACGTAATTTTTTAGAGCCCGATTGTTTATGTTATAGAACAACATTTTTTCATTTTATACTATTTCGAAAATAGAAAACACCATTGTTTGTAGCATTTTCAATGAAAACACCATCTATTTTCATTTTCATCCCTATAAAAAAATCTATAATACTTACTAATTTAAAAATATTAAAATCCACCAACTAATTAAAATATTAATTTTTTTCCATCAGTCCAAGACAATGGAATCCACATAAAAATTTAATACTAATTTTTCATCATATCATCTTCAACTAACTTATTAAATAATTATTTTTTTCTATCTTTTCAAGAAAATAGGGCCCACAATCAATTAAGCAACAATAATTAATACTATTACATTAAAATATTTAACGCTATTACATTAAAATATTATGTTCAATCTACCTTTTTTTCAAAATTTTTACAATTCACAACCAATCACATTTTTATTTTCACACGCAAATCAATAATAAAACAAAAATACATTCTAAAACAATGAAAACAGAAAATGGAAAAGAAAAAACAACCAGTCCAAGCCTTAGTGTTTTGGTTATTTTGTTGTGTTGTATTAAAATATTCTTTTGGTATATGGTAACAAAAATTATTACTTAAATTTAATTACTATATACATTTAATTTAATTTAATTAGTTTATACATTTAATTTTTATATATTAAATAAATAAAATCAAGAAATATAATTTATTTATTTTTCTTTTCACCCTCTGTGCTGCTGGGTGTTGGGCTAAAACAGTATAGGGTTTGGTGGAAATGGACAATAATTTGGACTCCAGCCCAGCACTGGTTTTAAAACATCTCTATTAGAATGTAATTTTGTGATTTATAATTAATAAATAATTTTTTTCAATCTGATTCCAAAATTATAAGTCATATCTCATTATCAGATCGAATTAATATATGAACTGGATAAATTTAAATATGTTTCTATGCATATATTCATACCTAGTGAATATTTATGAATTATTTTAGATAAATATCACCTGTAATTTACATGTTGTTTAATAATTTATTTATATATATTTAAACAATCCCAGTTGGTGTAATGACTATTTTAAAATAAATTACAGTTGGACAAATTAACTTCCACCAGTGAACACACATGTATATCCCAGCTGGTAAACACCGGTTAATTTTACATTTTTCAATATAATATATTTAAACAAATATATGTAAATGGCTGAAAAATTATACTATTTTATAAAAAATATTAAATATTTTTTAATTTATTTATTTTGAAAGTTTGTTATTAGTCTATTTTTCATTTTTATATATATAATTTTAGGTTAATTTGTAAAATTTGAATATTAAAATAATAGATAATTATTGGGTATAAGCCTCGAAATAATTCACAAGTTTAAACTCTATTCATACTCATTATATATATATATTTTTTAAATGGGTTTGGGTTTGAATTTGGATGTTGTAATGTTCTTTGGACCTGAATAGAAAAGAGCCCAGTCAGTAACAGACCTAAACCAGACCTGGCCTGGCTACCAAGAAGAGAAAACCGTTAAATTTTCGGCACAATAGTATTTATCAAGTGATGCTTTCGATCTAGCGCGGCCAAAAAATTTTCCACCCAACTAGGATAATTGACATGAAGGCATCATTCTCACTTTAATCAGATAACCAATGTAACAGCCCTAATGTAATAAACCTAAAGAAGAAGAGTTTTAGGTATATAGGAATTTTTTTTTTGTCCTTTATATTTGCTATATTTTTAATTTGATCTTATATATATCTTACATAATTAAAAATTTAGTTCTATAAGTATAAAAAGATATGCACATTTAGTTTGATTTTCATTGGAATTGGAAATTTTATTAGGAATGCTAATGTGGCATGCCAAAATCTTTTAAAATTGAAGATTTTGCTACGTTGCACCCACCAAGTTGCTTAGGATCATTTTTTTACCTTGCCGGCATTTACACCCTTTGCTTAGTTGGCATTTTGGGAGGAGAACTCCCTCCAATCACACATTTTTCCTCTAAAATTATTTCACTATTTTAAATTGCTGAGTAGTGTTAAAATAATTTACTTAAATCAAATCACACACATATATATGTGCATAGCCAACAACGCCATGGCTGGTCACTTGGCTTGCCATGATCAGCCTAGTGGCAAGACATGATGGGCCGCCTAGCCAAGCAGCCACACAGGTGGGGTGGACAAGGGATCGAAGGTGGGGTAGGGGATGGGATCTTATTTCATTTTTGTTTGATTTTTTGGTTTTCCAAAATTAATTAAATATTAACTATTATTAATTATTATATCCATAATATTATTAATAATAAGTATTATGAAAATAATAATAATACTATTATTAATATAATAATTATTATTATTCTTAGTGTTAAAATATTATTTATTATTTTTAATAGATTAACAATAAATAATATTATTTAAAATAATATTAAAGTAATATTACCAATAATATAATAAATTGTTATATTGATACTAGGTTGAAGCTTGGTATCTTAGTAAGGTATGACTTCGCCAAATAGAACACCAATCAATGGGCAAAAGAAAATCATGTCCTTTTTAACTAAGAAATCTTGCTTCTTCCAAAATCAGAATTAGTCTAAGATTTTTCAAATGCAGAGAATTCGATATATAAGGCAACTATAGAGCATACTTAATCGACAAACTCTTATAGAGGCTAAGATAGAAGAGGAGGAATAACAAACAAGACATTATTATTTTCTACCCAAGTCTCAAGCAATTAGTACAATAAGCCCCTTTATACACAGGGAGGAGAGGTACATCATGATATTTGACTGTAATCTAGGTAGCCAATAAGACTTGAATAGAAAATCCATAACAATTAATAAGAACAAAGATAAGAAATCCTATCCTACCTTACTATAATTATTGTTGACTTACACAATATGATTATTACAAATAGAAATAGCGATACACAGTATAATAATTCAATTATTCTAAAAACCTACCTGAGTGGTCCCATAAGATTCCCCTATTCATTTTTCTGTATTAACAGGTCTTCGGGTTCTACAAATAATCCAACTGCTTTCCACCATGTTTGAGTCTACAATTTATACAGGTCTTCTGAGTTAATCATCATATTCACATCCTCAGCTTTATTCATTTCTTGTGGTTCTTCAAGAATTAGTTATCTTGCCAGAGTAAATGACTGTATAGATAAACTCGAGGGGGCATGTTTTTTGATTGTTGGTTCTAATTTTAATTGAACACTTCTTTGCATTCTCCCCACATACAATTTGAAGTAACCTTTTTGGTCTAAGTTTAAAACTTCTCAAATACACCCTAGAGTCATCATGCAGTCGTAAAGCATAGTCAAGAGGAAGTCCTTCCTATAGTACTTCTTCTTCAATTGATGGCCATATTTGGAGAGGTCTCATGGAATTTTGTTTTGCCATAATTCTATGGAAGTCTCTAATCGCCTTTCCATATTTAGACCACTCCTTGTTAAGATAATATAGGAAAACATCATATTCCATTATAAAGGAAAATAATGGGTTGTCTTGTAGTTGAGGACAACTTTTCCTAGTAAATAGATAGATGACAAATATTCCACGATTAAGTTTCCTATATTGTTGAGCATGAACCACTTTCAACGTCTTTATCCAAGTTGAAAGAGAAAATAACCATTTAGAGATGTCCTCGCACATGGAACTTCATCATCATCAAACCATCAACTGTATAATTCAGCAATCTATTGTATGGATTGATGAATGGCAAATTCAATGTTGATAGTCCATTGTTAAAGCAAATACTAGAGCATACATGGGAGTTCTTTTGAAAATATCCTATGAAATGCTAAAGCAACACTGAATAAGGAAAAGAATGGGTGAAAACCAAGTCCTTAGAGAGTATGAAGACTAGTTATTCTGATAGCCAAAGATTGGTATTACAACAATAATTCCTTCGCCCTTACTAGTAGCGTTTTAGTTTTAATGAGGTCATTGATTTCAGTAGGAAGGCTTTCGAAAGGAGGTTTGGAGCAAGAAGAAAAAGATGAAATAGATGGTAAGGTTACCTTGCAAATTATAGGAATGCGAGGACATGGGATGTGATAAAGTTTTGGCCTTGAGAGAAAATCTGCAAGAGCATATCTTTTTCCTTTGATATGTTTGACTTCAAAAGAACATCGAGAAAACCACTCAGCCCACTTGAGCAACTGACTATGTGGTATGATCTTTGGTTTGAAGCTTAGAATATTTGGGAAAGCAATCACGTCCAGTTCTACTAAGAAGTGAAGCCCACTAAGATGAAATTGGAAATTTTCAATTCCTCTTTTGACAGCAAGAATCTCCTTATAAGTAGAATAGTAATTTTTTTTTAGGGTGTTTGAATGCTCCACTTCTATAACCACAAATTTATCTTTTTCTATCTTTTTCTTCAAGAAGAATAACACCCCAAAAAGTATCACTGGTATTAGTTTGCAAAATTCTCTTGCCATCAAAGGATATTTGTAACAAGAGAAGATTTTATATCATGGACTTCATAGTTTTAATGGCCTTTGTGTGAGCATAAGACTATAAGGGAGGATTTTTCTTCAACATGTCTTGCAATGATTTGATAATTAATGCAAAGCGAGGAATAAAGCCAACCGTATAGTTGATAACACCCAGAAATTGTTGAATTTAATTTTTAGAGAGTTTTTTATCTAGGAATTTTAACAACTCTTGTGTAATGTATAGCTAGAGAGAGTATTGGCCATTTTTTATGTGCATGCCTAAAAAGACAATTTCATTTTTGCAAGCACCATTTTCTTTTGGGATAACATGATGCTATATTTTTGTAACAACTCTTAGAAGTGACAGGGAAGACACGAGTGAAACATGAGATCTTTTGAGAAGATAAGGATGTCATCAATATAGATTAGGGAATTTGGAAACAAAAGCTCAAAAATTTTGACCATAGCCTTTTGAAATAAGGAAAGTGCTATATTAAGGTTGTGTGCCATAACCATTTATTGATAATGATAGTTTGGCATGCAGAATGCGGTCTTGTTTCTTTTTATAAGTAGAATACCAAGCTGCCAAAATCCAACCTTAAGATTGAACTTTGATAAAATATTTTCTCTTGTGAGATTAGAGAGTAAAGAGCCCCTGATTTATGGCGGGAATTTATCATCTACTAGGAAACAAATTAGTTGCTTGTAGTTAATCACAAAACTTATTTTCCCTTTGATTTGTTCTGCCTACTTGTTAACATGGAGAATTTGCTGGTTCGATCAACTCTTCAGCTTTGAGTTGGGCTAATTTTGTTGTAACCATTTTCAATTGGTATGGTGGCATTTTGAGATGACTTGCTTTTGTAAGGTTGATGTTGACATCATTTCTAAAAGGTAATGAAATAAAGAAGTCCAGATTTTGCCAAAGTGGTTGAGAGCATTTTTTGAGAAAATTAGAATGAGAATTAGCATATCTATTGTGAATTTGTCATAATTGAATGTCAAAGTTGGTATTAATAGCAAAGTAGCTTTGTGGTTTGATATGTGGGAGGAAATATGATTTAAATTTGAAGCCATCAGCTTTTGGAATAACTTATTTTTCCCATAGATGCCTTATGATAGCAAACACAATGATGATGTCTTTTCTTGGTAATAAAGAGCGAAGGAATTTGTGAGTGGTGAATAGTACAGGGAAAAATTAGATTTTGATCGGTTTACTTATGAGTTATATGGAGAAGGTTTCACTATTTGCCACTTGGAAAACCTCCTAGTGTGGCTTCTAGAAATTGGAAAGGAGGATCTTTGGGTTAAGAATGGAACTAGATGCTTTGTGTCAAGAAGCCCAACAACAACAATTGGAAAGTCAATTTTTCTAGAATAAGCTAGATCTGAATAAGAGGTATAGATAATGCTAACACAATCATCTAGATGCCAAAGATAGGAAAGGGATCAATTCCTTCTTCTTCTTCTGAGGATGAAAACTCATTAGAGTCTGAGTTTTCTTCTAATGCAAGTATTGTTTGCATTAAAGGTTCCTCTACTTTGGAGAATATTAACTCCAAATCATCATTCTCCAAATTGCATTATGTAAGCTAGGGTATTGATTTCAAAACTTTGTCTTGCCATATATTAGGACATTATTTTGCCCAATGACCTCTTTTGTGACTTATATGGTATATGTCACTCTTAATATTAGAAAATTTCTTCTGCCAAAATTGTCTTCTCTTCTTAGGCATCCATTGCTATTTCTATTTTATGGGGCACCCAAAATGTTTCTTTAATACTCCAAAATGTTGGCACTTTATTTTTTATTTACATTTGATCAAGAAGTCTCTTCTCTCACATGCCTTGCTAATCTTCTTTTCAGTCTGTTGGAATTCTTGTAAGAATTTCCAATTGTTACAAAACTTTTCCAATGCCGTTATGATAAACTAGTAAATTTCTCCATGGAAGGTATTTGTTGGTGTCTGCCTTTTTAATTCGAGTAATCATAATACTTCTTGCCTTAAAGATTCAAGAATTGAGTTGATAAATGGTTACTGAAAGTTTAGGTTGACATCCCTCCAAAAAGATAGTATCTTTTTGCCATATTCTTGAAGGGCCAGAAAATCCTTCTACTGGAAAGAGCAACATCTCATTTTGAAGAACTCTTCGCAAGCAGTGTCAATGTGGTGGTCCATCCCTCCAAGAAATTCAACATATACGTGATACATGAAGCCATCAATGTTTAGGGAGATTTTTAGTTAGATTTGTTTGCATTCCCCAAGAGTATACCACCATTCCTTGAGAATTCCTATCATTCTTGATGTGAATGTGTTTATGCTTTTAGGGACTATCACATTTGGCCTCTATAATTCTATGATATACTAGGAAGTCATTTCATGTATTCTACTGTGCTATTAGGATGGAGGGATATCATCAGGAGTGAACCACATCTTATTATTAGAAAATTATGGTTCTCTCATTCCTTGATCTTGATTAGTTATCGTCTTCTACAATAGGTTCTTGTTGTTGTTCAGCCTGCTAACTCACAAAAATAAGATACAAATCTTCAAAGAGGTCTTCAAAATCACTTTTAGGTTAGAGGTTGTGAAAGATTATTGAAAATTGCCTTTGTGGTTTTTTTGGTCTTCTATTTCAACAACCATTTTTAAGAACTCTGCAAATGGGTTGGTGGTTAAGGGACTATGCATCATGAGTTGTGGTCGGTCAATTTCTCATGATTTGGAGGAGGATAGATTAGTGTTTGTTCACTTTGAAGATTCAAGTTTATCCTTTGTGGTTGAGGTTTGGTATTTTTGGAAAATTCTTTTGGAGAAAAGAAAGAGGAAGAATTTCCAAACATTTTCTTGAAACTCTCAAGCCTATGCAAAGGTTAAGAGGTTGTTAGTAAGGCTATAACTATATTTTCTTGGCCTAAAGCCCAAATGGAATCTCTTTGGTACTGAGCTTCAAGAGATTTCAGTTAGGTTTTTAAAGAATTTATCTCTTTGTCCTTGTGATGGAAACGCTAAGAATCCTAGATGAGCCTCAAGATTTCATGGAGTCTATCAATCCTATCCTTGAGGGACTGTATTAATGTTGGTAATTGTCTATCAATTTTTTCTTCGATTCTTTCTTGGCTCTTAGCAATTGTAAGCATAAGCTTATTTTATGCTACACCATTTTTAGATTGCCAATTCAATGTTGCTTCAATTGGAGATAATTCTACTAAAGTCCATCTAGTCTTCTTGTAGTGAGATCTTTTATTTTCCATAAGTGTCAATAAGAGCTTGAGCTAGTCACCTCTTTCATTGGAAATTCCTTTTACTATGAAGGATGAAACATCATGATTTGTTGGGAAGGGGGAGCTGCATCGTCAACTTTGTCCTATCCTAAGCAGGTAGTTGGCCATGGAACTGGTGTCAATTGGCCATACTTGACTAAATAGTCAAATTTTCCCATTGGTTGTCCAAGTGTGTCAACTCTGGGGTCCTTTCTAGAGATATTTTTCTTCTTAGCCTTACTATTATTACAAATAAATTCTTCATCATCAATGTTTGAGTTTTCACATGACCAACAGTTACAGAAATGATCAAATTAACGATGTCCTTTTGTTGTGATGGCTTGGTAAATTGGAGAACCATTAACATCAAAACCGTAGATTGGGATGCTATGCTCAATGAAAAATGTAGAGTCAAAGCATTTAGAGATATCGAACTTATCACTACTTTTAAAATGGATTTCTACAGTTCTATCTTGACTTTTATGAAAAGATAGATTTATAAACTGGATCGGCTTGGCTTCTTTTGATGCCTGATGATTTTGGTCATTAGTCATGATCCATGTTTCTAGGATAATATTCAGCAGATATTCCTTTGGGATTTATCTTGGCACATAAGTGCAGCTAGGAATATGCTTGGAATCAACCAAGATAAACAAAGCATCTTCTGTCTCTTGTGGAAAAGCAAAATTTAGAGAATAGTTTTGGACTCAATATACCATTTGATAATGAAGAGTGGTCGCACAGGTTCCAATAGAGGGGATTGCACCACATTTGGACCTAGACTATTATTGTTGATTGCAGGCAAGGATATGACATTAGCACGTTGAAATTGGGGAACATGGTAACAAGGATTGTACTTGCATTGAGTATGGTTTCAACTGTGCTAATAAAAACATGTTGGTAATCAAAAAACTTGGAGTCAAGTAATGCAATCCTTGACGCCATTAGGAATCCTTTTCTCCCATGTATTGTTAAATAATATTTGGTTTACTAATATTAGAATAATATAACTAACAATATAATTGATACTAATATTAGTTATATTATTATTAATACTTAATAATATATATTATTATCATTAATAGTGTAACATTGTAATTGATATTATTAATTATATGAATAGTAATATATTAATAATAAAGATTATATTAAAAATAATATTAATTATATTCATAATATGTAGTATGAATAATATTATAATATTATTAATATAAAATTAATATTATTATAGTATTATTATTAATAATATTATTATTACTAATAAATATTAAATTAATTTTATTATTATTATTATTATTGTTAATATAATTAATCATAAGAATAATAATATTAATATTATCAATGATAATATATTTATGATGATGACAACATTATTATTATTATTATTATTATTATTATTATTACTATTACTACTACTATTAATAACATATTAATAATATTATTACTAACAAAAATTCAAGTAAGCAAATACTTCTTCCAACAAGACAAAAAAAGGCCATGTCAATTAGGAATTTGCCACCTAAACAAAAATTCATAAATTTAACATAATTTAGCATGCCACATCAGCATTTTCAGCCATTTTATGATATTTTGAAGGAAATTGGACTAAATGAGCTAATTGTTTTATACTTAAAAGATAAATTTTTTTTATTATGTAAGATATAAGACAAAATTGAACATTGGACAAACATATAAGACAAAAAAAATAATTTTTCCTAGGTGTATATTACTATATTATATAAGCACAAATGCGTGTGTGAATAGTGTCACCATGCGTGAGGTGCTTTTTTCTATTTTTTTTCCTTGTTGTTCAATGCAAAATGACATCGCTTTCTGGATTGATGTGCTATATGCACTTGTACACTAGGCTTCTTATATTATATGCTATTTTGTTTGATGGCCTGATGTGGAGAGATCAGAAGAAAATTAATCTTTTTCCTTTTTTTTTTCCAACCACTCTATTGAGTTTTTTGTGGTCTTGTCAATCCCTGCTCACTAAGAAGAAAATAGAAGAAACTAGTTTCAAAAAGCTCACAATCCATCCCAAGCCCTAGTTAAGACTCCTCATCAGTCCTTCATTGACCCAGCATCGAGTTGGCACTAAAATCACCATTGAGATGGGTCATCTCTAAACAAAAAAGATGAAGAAAATCTCTCAGCAAGTAACTAGGCATTACTATTTGAAGATGATGTTGGATTTCCACAGCAACAATTAGATTTTCTTTTCAAGATATAAAAAATGATTGAAAGTAGAGAGTGAGTGAAAGAGAATAGTGATAGTAGCATAGGAGCACTTCTCGAACTCTTGTTTGCTTCCTTTTTCTAAAAATTGATAATTCGCTTCGTTGATTCAGCATGAAGGAGGCAAAACTGTCACACAAGAAGTTTAAGCACTAAAGGTGATAAAGTTGGAGTATTTGTTTCCTATTTTCTTGGATGAAGTTGATTCTTTATGTTCAATTTTATCCATATTTTTATTCAGCTATGTTCTATTTACTATGCAATTGATTTTTGTTTTGCAATGGACAAGATCGGTTACTTCCAAGTAAAGAGAAAGTTGAAAAACTTCGTTGGGCATTGCCAAAATGTAAGATCCACACATTTGATTACAGTGCTGATGCCCTTTTCTTGGTAAGTTGATGCACCCTCTCACCTATGCACCCTCAATCACACTAAAATAGAGAGCTATGTCAAAAATGAATTCACGGGAATAGAATAAGATCTTAAGACCCAATCTTGTGAAGATTATGCAGTAACTAATGAAGGAACAAATGACAAGTCATAGTTAGAGTAAAACAACAATAAGGTTTTCATATACATATTATGGTCATAATTAGTTATCCAAGAATTAGAGAGGAAAGAGTAGAGATAAAAGTGAGTGCAAGTACATGCAACTTATTGACCACTTCTATAAGTTTTTTAGATTATTCAACTGCTTTTTGAAGTTATTCGTCATACAGCATACATTTATTTATGTTAAAGCTTTTATATAAGTAATATGATCCATAACATGATGTCCATGAGTTTTGCTATTTAGGATACATTTTTGCATACATTGATTATAAGATATCCATTTATAGGCTGGAAGATGGTGTTAATTTTGTATTGATCTTACCTAGTGCTTTTTTTTACTGGCATGGAGAACACCATGATTATGTCTTTGATTACTTGCCACCAAGCCCTTCTAAATTTCATAGAGTCTATGAACTACGAAGGTTAATTTAAATTTCTATTGAATCCAAACATTTGTTTGAAAAACTAGCTGTCATAGCTTGACTGCTATTTACCTTTTTGATGGATCGATGCTATCACTAACCCTGTGATGCTATCTACTCCAGGAAGTGGAAAAATTGTAAGATGTTTTGCTGGGGTTCTTTCTAAAGGATCAATTCTGTACATTGGTTATCATATGATGCTTGGGTTGGAATTTGTTCCTCTAGTGGCCTATTTTTAGATGAAAAGAAACATTCTTTTATGAGGACTAGCATATCCAATGATGTTTACCAAGTTGAGGGAAGGAAAATTACTTGCTTTATCACATTTCCATACATTCAGGATCATGGGATTAGTTTCGATATCAACAACTAATTTTACAGGCTTTTCGACAAAATCCCATGCCCTACTGTATCCTGGAGGAATATGGGAGTCTCTTCATAGAATGGTAATATACTTTGGCAATATCCTATAGTCAGTAATCTGTATATGTTTCACATAATAATCTTTTTATGATAAGTTATCTATTCAAATGTAATTTTTTCAAAATTCTAGGCTAAGGAATACAAATTATTTTGGTTGGAACAATTAGAGTTTGTTAGGATGGTGGCGAGGTTTGGAGCCAAAATTATACCCTTTGGTTCTGTTGGAGAAGATGATATTAGTCAATTAAGATTTTAATGTAGTCTTTTTATCTATCTCTTGACAGTTCTTCTTGCTTGTTCTCCATCACATATATTCTATGCAAGACTAATACAGCTAGACAAGTCCATTTATATTTATAAGTTGTCACCTGAAGTTGATTTTCTGAAGTGTAAAGTGAATTTTGTTATTTTTTCATTAGTTACTCCTGGATTACAATGATCTAAGAAACATTTCATATTTCAAGGATGCTATAGAAGAGCTAACGAATGAGGCAGTGAAGTTGAGGTAATCTCTATCCAACACTATTAATATGTATATACATTGATTGCTCTATCTGCATTAACTATTACTTTGATGAAAGAAAGATTTGCTGCATTTTGATTAAATTGTTACAAGACTAAAGCTGTAGGAGAGGTTGCAAACCAAGATGTTCACCTTCCAATCATTCTACCCAAAGTTCTAGGACATTTCTATTACTTAATTGGGAAGATTATGGAGTCTATATGTAATTTGATGTCATCCTTAATGATTTATATAGTCACCATGAAGATCGTATTTAATCTTAATTTTATTTAATGAGAATATTACTAATTACTCCTTTTTTTTTCCTTCCTTTTTTTAGGTTATTTACAATTGAATTCTTTCATATTGAAGTTTGTCCCAAGATGATGGATTTAACTAGAGCAATCACCAATAAGATATGCGTTGATGATGGTGGAGCTCTTATAATTGATTATGGTCTCAATGGAATAGTCTTAGATAGTCTACAGGTTTACTTCTGCTAAACCTACACTTATTAACAATTCAGTAGGAATTCCAAGAATTAACTGAGAATAGTTTGATATTCCAAACGTTTTAGTAATAACCATCAAATTTCGAAGATGCTTCCATCTCTGTAACTGTGAAGCTTAGAACTAAAAACATGTCTCAATTATTTGAATTGTTTCATTTGAATAATATATTCACATAAGGATATTCTACTCATATAGGAACTACATTCTTCAGGTGATGCACGAACTTGAAATGCCATAGCATGATTGATATAATATTTGGTCTTCAATTTTCCAGGCTTTTGTGTAATTTTGTATCATGGACATTTCTTTTTCAAGAGTAGTCTGAGTATATAATTTGGTGATAGGCAATCTGGATGCACAAATTTGTCTACATCTGGGATAATCTTTGATTTGCTGATGTTAGTGCATATGTAAATTTTTTTGCTATTAGGCATTTGCTAAAAAAGCTTCAGGTTTGCGGTAGCATTATGTACTTATTTTTTAGTTAAAAATTGAAGAAAAAATATTTGTTATCTAAGATTGGCATATAAATGTGTCCATATGCTAAAAGGGTTTGTAAAATGTTGAATCTCTTGTAGCTATTGAGATGGGTACTCGATGTTTTGCTATGTGAACAAGAAACAAAGTATTCCAATTCCTTTCCAATGAAAAAAGAGCTATTGGTACTGTAAGCATATTGTTTATTTTAATCCTTAAGTTGCAGATTTTTCCTGTCATTCATTGACTCCTTTTTGATAAATCTTGTTTTGATTAGGTATATATTACTTGAATAATATTAGAAGTAGTGGTTGTTAGGCTCTCTTGAAAATGTAGTGTTTGAAGATAAAATTGCTGATGCGAGATATATTATTACCTTCAACATGAAAATTTTATCTACACTTGTATTATCTTTAAATAGATGTTTAATTGTTTTTTTTTTTTTTTTTGGTGTGCAAGAAAGGAGGATTCTACTATGCATTTCTCATTTATAGTTTGGCATAACTGTAAGCTACTTTTGAGCACCCAAAATGGAAGATGGTCAGTGACATATATTTTTGTAATAGTGTTAAAAATTATCAATCCAATTCTTTATAACATAATTTATGTTAAGAACCGCTAATCCAAAAAAGTCTTGATTTTGCAATTTTTTTAATTGCAACATTCATTGAGGGGGAAAAAAATACGTAATCAACAAAATTTTATTATTCTACTTGATCATAAATAAATAATTAACTAGACTATTCATTACATCAAGATATCAATTATTAATTAATATAAAGAATGATTCTAAAAGAATGATGTATTTAAAGATAATTCCAAAACAGAAAATCCACACAATGTATTGAAGACATGTTATGTTAATCAACATAAAGTCTTGAACTCTCAATTCTATAACTTCTCATTTTATCTACTTTTTCTAGAAACAAAATATTATCATTCTAATAGGTAAATCAACATGTAAAAACTAATTTAAACAATGGACAATATTGAAATTAAAAGATATAAATTACTATTATAATAGACTTATATAAGCACAGTATGTAAGGAGAATTCAAACTCTACTACTATATTCGGAAGTTACCAAAGCTAAAAATGAATAGATCTTATGGGACTATTCTTATAGTATTTGTTTTTTATTTCCTTATGCATTAAGTACTTGAGTGTTTTGCATTCATTTAAATGAAGTGGTGGTCGATTCCAAAAAAAGATATAAGAATTATATACTCCATCACTTATCAAGCTTGACACAAATAAATAAAGCAATGGATTACCAAAAAAGGGATTATAATATTCTATAATTTAGTTCCTAAACAAAAAAATAATTTAATTAGAACAACATAAATAAAAGAATAATTATTTACCATATAAATTATCTCTTATTCTTTATCTAACTCACGGGCACAACACCACACCTTGTGCAGTGTGCTTTTTCTCTAGTGTGTGTGTGTGTGTGTGTGTGTGTGTGTGTGTGACAAAGGATGAATGGCACTTGACAAGCACCCCCTCATTTCTTCACAATATTGTTTTGCACTATCACTTCATAACTGGAATTTAGTCTACAATCTAACTGATCTAAAAAAGATATTTAATTTGGTACCACAGTCTCTATTAGCTTGAGATCATGAAAATGAACTTTGTAAGACTTCAAGCACTAGATCTACATTTTAGAGGTTGTTTGGGTATGTTTGCATCATTTCTATTTTCTATTGTTAGCATTTTTAAAATTTGAAAAGATAGTTAGAGAAAATAGTTTGAAAATGAGTCTGAATTTAGATAGGTTGTATGAAAAGTAATCATTGCATAGGATTTAGTAGATTATAAGTGGAAAGAGATAATAAAAATGAAAATATAAGGAGAAGACATATACATTATTTGGGAATATACGTCTTGAGATAAAAAATGGGTTGGGATTCAAGTGAAAATAGGGAGAAGTTCTAAATAATTCATTTTCAAATAGTGAAAGTGGATTTGAAAACAAATCCAAATAAGGTGTCAGGTCATAAACAAATCATTTGAGTAAGCATCTATTCTCAAGCATGTGTTGTAGGAACATCTCAAGGAGAACATAATTGATTTAAGGATTTAGGCATGTGTTGTAAGCTACTTTCTTTCTTTTCTCTAAACATACCCAAAAGGAATAATTAACATATTCCACCTTGCACTTAAATGATAACAAAAGAAAATATTGTAGCCTTTCTTGCAGCATAAATCAACATTAAAAGCATGAGTGGGGAACCATTCAATCGACTTGCATATCATTAGTTGATCCAAGTTCAACCAGCATGCTCCTCCCAATTTTAGAAAGTAGAATAAGCTTTTGCTTAATACCATGTGAAAGGTGTTCCATAGTGAGCAAGCATCCTAAAAAACTTTTGAGTCCATATAATTAATGTTATGTCAACTTTGATCATTTGATTTCACATTAAACGTGCTCATAACAGGCAACTTAAAGAGGTACTCCCTAAAAGAAAAAACTTAGTACTTTTCAAACAGGGGAAAGAAGGTGTTACAATGCACAAAAAAGTTGTTAGACTTACATTAGGATTTATCAGGGAGTTGGTTGGAAAGAAATATCACAAGCTCAACACCATCAACATTTACTCTGAGAGTAAGGTTATTCTTCATTATATTATCCGATAAAACTTTGCAAGTCTTGCCATAGTTGTTGCATTAACATGATAGAAACTCTTAAAACAAGAAAAAAATGGCAATACAAATCAAATGAATAGAATTACCTATCAAGATCTTTAGGAAGAAAAGATAAGTGCTATATTAACTTCTCTAACACCAAAAAGTACAATTCTGCGTTTAAACTTGTTTGTGATGCACATGTATATGAGCTTGGATTCCATCTGATGAGCTAAAAAATTTAACATTCCAACAAACCTTAAAACTTCATCTACACATAAAGCACATGTGTAAGCACACTAGTTTTAGGATGAAAGAACATAGAAGAATACCAAGACATATAAGTAGGTAGAATTTCAAATAGATTATTAATGAAACACGATTTCATATTTTCATGCATATTCATGCTCCTGCTTTTAATGATTTCAAAAACAAAGGCATTGCAACTGGAACATTACTAAATATGTATTTTAAGGAAGGGCTAATATGAACACCATTCGCTCCTCCAGAAAAAAGACCCTGCATGGGAACTAGTGAGGACTAGTTCACATTATTGAAAGTCTCTTGCTTAAGAAGGTCAACAGACAAATTCCGAGATATTGTAGGCCTCTAAGAAAGATTTGGATCAGAAGACAATTTTCACTTTCTAGTAGAACTTGATATAATTCTTAATCAGAAGCTACTTCACAATCCATGTTTGAACAGTTGAGTCATCAAATTGAGTGAAAGCTCTATGCTTTCAATATACTCCTGGTTTTCTCAACACAACAGCCTCACCTAGTAGCTTTGAGGTTATCACTTTCACATCTAGAAGACTTTGTAAACATTTGCTAAAAGTGGCTTCTAGAATATTCCCTCATTAGCTTACCAGAATTTTTAAAATCCTTGGGCCAAGGCAGTCCATCATGACACCGTTATTAGCATTAAGAGATGGACTTTTGGCAACAATAGAACAATAGGAAGAATCTTCCTTCAAATTATTTTTATTAAATATTTGTTCAATATTATTAACTCCATTGGCAGAAAAAACCCTAACAGCACAATGGTTGTATTAGCAATATCCTAAATTCACCTAGCCAAGAAGAAAATGAAAAATCTAAAAGCAACAAAGGTAATGGTTAAAAGATTAAAACATTATATCAAGAACCAACTCACAGCACTGATCAAACTGCACCTAACAAACTGGATAAATTAAGAACCAACTACTACTGAATTGATAAAAGATTAAAACATTATATCAGTAAACCATCAGTTTGTATGGGCTTTTACATTATGGTGGGTAAATATGGCATTAAGTGAAGAAGATTCACCTCCAGATGTTGGTCTTTTATCAATTCTTGATGTAGAAACTTAGAAGTAACTACCACTTAATTAATTAATGGATGTTCTATTCTTAATGTGTGCTGATGTTCAAAAAGGCTCCTCTGTTTTGTATTTTTCGTATCCTATATGTAAGGCAACCTAGGAGACAACATCTTAGTTTTCACTTCAAAGCAACTAGAGTTAGCACATTTAAAATACATAGATTTTTCTACCAATTTGACAACACCTTCCTTAAGACTAAAAAATCCATATTCCTTTAGATAACAACTTGATCTACAATCTTGATATCTAGTTTTGAGTTTAAAGAACTAGATGAATTAGACTTTGAGAAAGTACCCACAAAATGGGAAGAAATGGTTGTATTTTGGGACATCGAAATTATGATGCTTGTCAAGGCAAAACTCATAGCCATTCACAAACTAACATAAGTAGTCACAATAAAACACTCTTCAATGTTACAAATAAGTAAGATAATGTAAAATGTACACCTCATAACCTTTAAAATTGTGCACTCATATATTTGAAATAGAATTTACTGCTTCTGTAGTATCACTAACTCTAATTACATCTACGGAAGAATGGTATGAGGACTATAAATTGCCCTTATCTAAGTTCCTTGAAAGAATTTTCATGAGAAAGAGAAGTTGTTTTGCTAGAAATGAAGGCCTTTGGCAACTTAACTATTGACTCAGGTGTTGACTTCTTTACTATAGAAGAAACTTCAGCATCAACATCATCTCTATAAGAGTTCCTGTGTAATCAGATAGGGCTTAGGTTGTGATTGATTATGAGGTTTGGCATCATATTTTGGTGTTTTAGATATTCTAGGAATGTTTTGGTGTTTCAGAGATACAAGAATGGGAGATGAGGTTGTGATTGATTTTGAGATAAAGCGTAATGATTATAATGATATAATAGATTGATGTGATGTGATGCGATGATTGGTATAGGATTATTTTTGATATATGTTAAAGAGATTTAGTTGAAATATGAAGATTGTTTTATAAGTTTTGGTTTTTGGGTTTGTTTGGAATTTAAGTAGTTAATAAAATAACAGTTAATTGGCCTTAAATCCCCAAACCCAATTTCACTTTTGTGTTTAGTCCCCATTTATTTTTTCTTGGTCTTCACTCCCCATCTTAATTTTATCTTTTGGAATCACTCCCTACTAGTTTTACAAGTACTAAAATGTCCCTCATTTGGAATTTAAATTACAAAATGATTTAAACTTTCTTCACATTCCACCACTAAAAAAATTGTTTATTGCGACGGGATTTTGTGATGGATTTTGTGGCGGAAAAACCATCATAAAACTTCCATTGCAAAATCCATCTTGAAAAGGTGAAAAACATAAAAAAAAAATGAAAAAAAATATTTACAATAGAAAAATCCATCACAAACGTCAAGTTTTGCAATGGATTTTAATCCATTACAAAATTGCATTATTTGTGATGAAAAAATCCATCACAAAATAGCAATTTTGCGATAGATTTGAAACCAATCCATCCCAAATTTCCTAAATTTTTTAAGGAATTTTGCGACAAATCAAAATCCATCGCAAAATTGTTGTTTTTCGATGGATTTTTCTATCACAAACGTCACATTTTTGCAACAGATTTGAATTCATCACAAAACTGCAGTTTTGCAATAGAAAAATTCATTGCAAAAGTGGAAAAACTAAAAAAAAAATAAAAATATTTGCTATGGATTTTGTCCATCACAAATTTTGAGTGCGAAAATTAAAACCCTACCTTCTTTATTTCCCCACCTAAATACATTTTTCAAAAGAAAATGTTTCTTCTCTTCTCTTTCTTCTTCTTCTTTTTTTTTTTTATTTAAAAGTTGCTAGCCGGCTAGCCAATTGGTGTGCACTAGCACTCCAATAGCAGCTGGGCACACTAGCTGCTGTAGGTGTGCATGCACTAGCAGCAAGCTAGTGCGGTCAGCTGTTGATTGCCAACTAGATCTAGCTGTCAGCTAGATCTAAAATATCTATTTTTCTTTTTTTTTTGACAAATTAGTTTTAATTTTTAAAAAGCTAATGTTGTTGTTTGTTTAATGTTTTAGGTTTAGATAATTTATATTTTGCTCTATCTCTTTTAATTAAGGTAATTCTCACAATTATGTTAAAATTTGATTATGTTTGATTTATTTAGTTAAAATTTTATTTATGCATTTATGTATTTAGTTAAGATATGTATTTAGAATTAGTGGAATTAGGAAGGAAGATAGGATGTTGGGAAAAGGGGTGAAGCCTTCTCATTTTTTGTTGATTGGTTTTTAATTGTTTGTATGATGATGATGGGTATAAGGAAGAGTGTTTATGTGCCATTATGTGTTTACAAATTTTATTAATTGTAAATGCTAGTTTAAATTATGATTTATTATGTTAGTTTAAATTTAATTTATGTATTAGATTAATTTATGTTAGTTTAAATTTCATTTACGTATTAAATGTTGTTATATAATGTTAGATTTATGTTTTTATGTGAGTAAAAAATTCAATTAGAATTTTGATTGTGTTAAACTTTATGTCAGTATATGTTGGATTATATTAATTTTATAAATTTCAATTTTAGTTTATGGAATTATGATTTATAGATAAATATGTGCACTTGTAAGAAAATTTTAGATTGATAATCACTTTATAAATTATGATATATGTTGTTTTGTTATAGTAAGGGACACATATATCTAATTTTTTAATTGAAGTAATGCTTTACATTTTGTTGAGTCTTGTATTTTAGACAATTTGAAATATTCTATTTATGGAAATTTTTGATAGAATGTATCATTAATCATATTAAATCTTTGGTATTTTTATCTACTTGGATATGTTTGATGTAATGATAAACAAATTAATTGGATTATGAATGGGCTATAGGCATTCCAATCCTCAATTTGTTTATCATTCATATCAATATACCAATAAATAGATACTTACATTTTATGTTTGCCAATAGATATCTTATATGGTTGAATACTATGTACCCAAAGTTTTGTGTTGTCTATATCTGTATCAATATAGTCTATATCAAATTAAAGGCTACTCGTTTAACTATTAAATTTAAGTTTTTAAAAGATTATATTAAAGTATATGTTAGTTCATGTTGGATGTATGTTTGATTATATTGAATTATGTATTGGATTTGTATGTGTTTAGAATATGCATTTATATTGAATTATGTATTAGATTTATATTTTGTGAATTATGTGTTTAATTATAATTTGAGTTATATATTGGACTTATATTAAATTATATGCTGGTTTATGTTGGATGTATGTTTGGTTATAGTGAATAATGTGTTTAGATTTTGCAGTTATGTTGAATTATGTGTTACATTTTGTTAGATTTATATTTCATGAATTCTATGTTTGATTAGGATTTGAGCTATATGTTGGACTTATATTAAATTACAAGTTGGTTTATGTTGGATGTATGTTTGGTTATAGAGAATAATCTGTTTAGATTTTGCAGTTATATTGAATTATGTGTTATGTTTTGTTAGATTTATATTTCGTGAATTCTATATTTGATTAGGATTTAAGTTATATGTTGAACTTATATTAAATTAAATATTGGTTTATGTTGGATGTATGTTTGGTTATATTGAATTATGTATTAGATTTATATGTGTTTAGATTGTGCATTTATATTGAATTATGTATTAGATTTTGTTATATTTATATTTCGTGAATTCTATGTTTGATTAGGATTTGAATTATATGTTGGACTTATATTAAATTATATGATGGTTTATAATGAGATGTACGTTTGATTATATTGAATAATGTGTTAGATTATACATTTACATTGAATTATGTGTTAGATTTTATTGGATTTATATTTTGTAAATTATATGTTTGATTATAATTTGAGTTATATATTGGGCTTATATTAAATTATATATTGGTTTATGTTGGATGTATATTTGGCTATAGTGAATAATGTGTTAGATTTATATATGTTTAGATTTTGCAGTTATATTGAATTATATGTTATATTTTGTTAGATTTATATTTCATGAATTCTATATTTGATTAGGATTTGAATTATATGTTAGACTTATATTAAATTATTTATTGGTTTATGTTGGATGTATGTTTGATTATATTGAATAATGTATTAGATTTACATGTGTTTAGATTATGCATTTTTATTAAATTAGGTGTTAGATTTTGTTAAATTTATATTTCGTGAATTGTTTGTTTGATTAGGATTTGAGTTATATGTTGGACTTATATTAAATTATATGTTGGTTTATGTTGGATGTATGTTTAGTTGTATTGAATTATGTATTAGATTTATATGTGTTTAGATTATGCATTTATATTGAATTATGTGTTAGATTTTGTTATATTTTTATTTCATGAATTCTATATTTGATTAGAATTTAAGCTATATGTTGGACTTAAATTAAATTATATGATGGTTTATAATAAGATGTATGTTTGGTTATATTGAATAATGTGTTAGATTATACATTTACATTGAATTATATGTTAGATTTTGTTAGATTTATATTTTGTGAATTATATGTACGATTAGAATTTGAGTTACAGGTTGGACTTATATTAAATTATATGTTGGTTTATAATGAGATGTATGTTTGGTTATATTGAATAATGTGTTAGATTTGAATGTGTTAGATTATGCATTTACATTGAATCATATGTTAGATTTTTTTAGATTTATATGTTGTGAATTATATGTTTGATTAGTATTTGAATTTGTATTTTATGAATTTTGTGCTAGATTATGATTTGGTTATGTATTGAATTTATATATTGGTTTGTTATGTTGAATTGTCTATTAGTTTAGTTTATGCTTCTATTTTTTATTATTATAATTTTATTTTTATTTTAATATTGCAGACTTGGATATCTCAAAGTTTTGAAATTTAGTATAGGTCTTGTAAGATAATTTTTTTGGCATTATTTTATAAATTTTATATTTTAGTTAGTATGTAATGTAAAGAATTATTGATATTGGGTAATTATAGATTTTAATTTTTTAGAATGTGTATATTTTAAAAAAAAAAAAAATTTAATTTGTGACAAAATTTCCATCGCAATTTTTTTTAATTATAATTTGGTATTTTGTGATGGAAAAAATCTATCACAAATTTGCATTGTAAATTTTCATCACAAATTCATGACAGAAATTTCTGTCGCAAAAAAATCCATCGCAAATTATTGTGACCAAAGATTTTGCGACGAATTTTTTCTATCGCAAAATTCATCACAAATTCTATCTCAAAAAGGCATTTTTTTAGTAGTATTCTTGAAAATGGGCAAGAAGGCGTAACCACATTTCTTTTTCTTTCTGTTCTTTCATCCATGACTCCCTCTTTCCATTTCCCTCCAGTTTTCTCATCATCTAGAAATGCCTTGTAACTGTGGGGCTTTTCTCGTTTCATTTTTCTTCTTATTGTTGTGAGTGGTTTGTGTTTGAGGCTTAAAGTAACATTTGCATTCATGTTGCTTCCTATTTGCTGATTTTTTTTTTTTCAAATTTTCATCCATATCCATTAATTTTGAGAAAAGATTGATGATTTAGGAGCAAGTCAATAGAAAGGTAGATGCAAGGTGGTGTTTTCTAACAGAAGTAGTGGTGCAATAGACTTGGCTCCATGAAGACTGATAGGTTTCAAGGCTATTTATTTTGTTATTTTTGCTTGAAGACTCTTTTTTGAATGTATATTTGGGTAAAATTAGGAATATGATGAATAGGAAGATGAGATGATGTGATAAGAGAATAATTGTGAGTTTTTTTCATATGAGGCCTGTGAGAGGCAATTTGGCTATCTGGAGTCTATACATTTGTTTATTCCTTAGTTCCTATTTACTCAATTGATATCAAATTTAGAATGTTAATTGTATGTTATTTCATAATGAAGGTAATTTCTTCTTAATTTTTTTAATTCTTTTTGTCATTAATGTATGCTTTATTTAGTTTTTAATACTGAGTACTTGACTTTTGAAATGGTAGACTTAATTTAAAGTATATTTAATCTTGGATATGTTGTCAACTAAATTTTAGAGATTCTTTTCAAATTATAGTCCGCTTGAAGGGTGTAAAGCATATTTAATCATTTTCTATTGTTTATCCTAAAAACCATACGATTTACTCTTTTTAGTATTGTATGCTAATATTTTTAATATAAAAATAGTCCAGTTCAGTATTTATATTGGTGCATGCAGTATCAAAACCTTAATTATATATGCACATTGAAATATTCCCAAAACCTATTTGTGTTATTTCCTTGTTTGTAAAAATGACAAGAAGGCAATTGGAATTATATGCTCATTGCTTTCCTAAATACTTACCGATGGTAATAGAAGAGTTGAAACCCACAATTAGGTTCTAACACCTCCAACCAGAAAAGAGAACCCAATTTCATGTATATTATCATATACCAAAGTTGAACATTAGTTTCAACTAAGTTGAAGCAATCATAAGACCCTTTCAAGCATAGAGATAGTCCTCTAGTAGATCCTTTGCCTAAAGGTGGTGTTTTTGAGGTTGAGATACACCTAATGGTGATGATGGCAAAGGTGATAATGGGTGATAAAGAGAAAAAAGATGAGTATAGTTTACTACGTTTGAACATTGATTAATGATGTGTTTGGATGGTTATTACTTGGATGATTTTAGTATTTATAAATGGATGTTGAGAAGGATGTTTCAATATTTGAGCACGCTGCTAAGAATATTTGATCAATGAGCATAGTTTAATGTATTCCAAGGCTTAATAATGATGTTTGGGTGGTTATTATCTTGATGAATTTACTTTTTGTATATGGATATGGAAGTGATTGTTTCAGTATTTTTGATATTCTTATTAGATAACATTTATAATTTATGAATTTGGATGATTATAATGGATGGTGTTTACAATTCATAACTTAATTTGAGATTATATATAGATACTAGTAAAGATATATATGTTACAGGTTAGCTTAAAATAAGTACACAACTAATGATAACTCAATATATAAATACAGTTCCAATGTACATAATTGTCAAAACTAGGCATTTTGTTTTCTAGATTTTCAGTATCAATGAGAATACGAGTGGTTAGATATTGGTGTTTATGTTCCCAACCATTTCAACACGTGCTATCACGAGCATTATTTGAAGAATTTTACTATATTAAAGTATCTTATGTGTTGTTCCAAGCATTGAATTAAGGTTAAACTCAACCTTTGAGAAAACAAGTACAAAATCACTCAAAATAAGCACATAAATAGGAAAACCTCAATACATAAATGTAGTTCCAATTTACATACTTGCCAAAACTAGGTACTGTTTGCAGGTTTTCAATATTATTCTTAACACATAAGGGACCAAGTTCAATTTGGCTTAATTTGGCCATTGCATGATCATAAGACCATGACATATTAGTCATAGAACTCATATAGTCATGATAGATTCAGTGGTTTCCAATGTTGGTGTTGAAAGGATTCATTTGGCTCTTGCATCAATGGTTTATACTATTATGAATGATAGCACAAGTGGTTGGATGTGGGTGTATGAATTTCCAACCATTTCAACACATATTATCACGACTATTTCTTCAACAAGCCATAGTTTTGCCATGTTAAAGTGTCTTATGTGTTGTTCTACGCATCGAATTAAGCCTCATCTCTGCCTTTGGAAATGTAAGTATAGAATACGCATAAAAGGTACACAATATTTGCAAATTAAGCACATAAACGCAATTCTAGAGTACATAAATGCCAATACTTTTTTCCAAATTTCCAATATCATTCTCAGCACATAAGGGATCGAGTTCAATTCGACCTAATCTAATAATTTCATGATCATAAAAGCATGGTGTATTAGTCCTACGACTCATATAGTCATGATAGGTTCACTAATTTTCAATGGTGGTGTCGAGAGGATTCAATTGGCTCATGCATCAATAGTTTATACTACTATAAATGAGAGAGCAAGTCGTTAGATGTAAGTGTTTGAGTTCCCAACTATTTTAATTCATACTATCATGACCATTTATTCAACAAGCCATGATGTTGTCACATTAGGGTGTCTTATGTGTTATTCCACACATCACATTGAGCCTCATTTTGGCCTTTGGAAAAGTAAGTATAGAAATACCCATAATAGGTACACAACATTTGCAAATTAAGTATACAAATGTAGGTTCTAGAGTACATAAATGCCAATACTGGGTACTCTTTTCTAGATTTTTTATATCATTTTTTGCACATAAGGGATGGAATTCAATTCGGCCTAATCTGGTCGTTGTACGACCATAAAACCATATTGTATTAGTCCTATAACTTATAAAGTCATGATACATTTAGTGGTTTTCGATGGTGGTGTCTAAAGAATTCATTTGGCTCATGTATTAATGGTTCATACTAATATGAATGAGAGCGCAAATAGTTAGATGTGGATGTTTGAGTTCCCAATCATTTCAACATATACTATCATGACAATATCTTCAACAACCTACAGCTTTGTCACGTTAGGTGTCTTATATGTTGTTCCATACATCAAATTGAGCTTCATCTCAACCTTTGAAAAAGCAAACACAGAAATATGCATAATAGGTACACGACATTTGCAAATTAAATACATAAATGCAATTCTAGAGTATATAAATGCCAAAACTAGGTACTTTTTTTTTTTTTTTTCAAATTTCTAGTATCATTCTCAAACATAAGGAATTGCATTCAATTTGGCCTAAAATGGCCATTGCATGATCATAAGACCATGGCATATTAGTTCTAGAACTCATATAGTCATGATAGGTTCATTAATTTTCGATAGTGGAGTTGGCAAGATTCATTTGGCTCATGCATCAATGGGTTATACTACCATGAATGAAAGTGCAAGTGGTTAGATATGGGTGTTTGAGTTCCCAACCATTTCAACATCTACTATCACAACCATTTCTTCAACAAACCACAATTTTATTGCATTAGGGTATTTTATATATTGTTTAACATATTGAATGCAGCTTTATCTCGACCTTTGAAAATGTAACTATAGAAACACACATAATAGGTACACAACATTACAAATGGATACATAAATATAGTTTTGGAGTACATAAATGCCAATACTAGGTACTTTTTTCCAGATTTTCAGTATTATTTTGAACATATAAGGAATCGAGTTCAATTCAACCTAATCTGGCCATTGCATGATGATAAGACCATGGCATATCATTCTCAGCATATTAGGGATTTATAGTACCATGCATGAATGGTTTCACACTACTATAAAAGAGATAACAACTGGTTGGATATGAGTGTTTGTGCCCCAAACTATTTCAACACATGCGTATTCAAACAATTTCTTCAACAAGCTATGATTTTGTCTCATTAAGGTTACTTATGTGTCATTCCACGTATCGGATTGAACCTTATCTTAGCCTTTGGAAAAGCAAATATTGAAACATGCATACTAAGTACACAACCTTCACAAATTAAGTACATAAAGGCAGTTCTTAGGTACATAAATGCTAATACTAGGCATATTTTTGTGGATTTTTGGTATCATTCTTAGCATATTATAGATTTTCATTACCATGCATGAACGGTTTCACACTACTATAAATGAGAGTGCAAGTGGTTGGATGTGGATTCCAAACCATTTCAACACATGTGTATCCAAATCATTTCATGAAGAAAATATGATTTTATGATTTAGGTATGGTCTTATATGTAGTCTCATCTACACAATAGCTAAAAATGAAAATCTACGCCAAATAAGAAATCTTGGTATAATATCTAAAAATCTTCATATATTGCAATATATGTAATACAAACAATCCAACAAAAGTTCAACATATGTTTGTACATAAAAATTTAAACAGTCTAAATTTAACATGTCCTTCTATAAGCAAAACTTAACAGTTGTTATTGATCCTAAAAAATCATGCAATCTTTCCTTCATTGATTGCAATCCTTTCATGCACCCTCTTCCTACGTATTAATCATAAAGAAGTAAGATATTAGTCACAAAGTAATGATAAGAAAGTATATCAAGCATACATATACAACAAAATGGTAAATAAATATGTCATCAAGGTAAAGCTAATCTTACTAGTCAAAACTTCTTTGCATGTACAAGATAAATACTCAAATGAACAAATCCAATATTTAACATATATGAGATAAGTACTACAATGAAAAATTTTAGTATTCAATAAGGCACAGCTAAGTATTGAAATGAATAATTTTAGTATTTAATATAGAAGAGCTAAGTACTAGAATGACCAAATTCAGTATTGAAAGTAGAATTGAAAAATTAATAAATTCAGTATTTAACACAGAATAGCTAAGTATTTAACATATTACTGAAATAGCCTAATCTAATATTTTAAATAATAGAGAAAATACTGAAAAATAGAAAAATTAAGTACTAAAATACATATATCCAACATTTAACATAGAAGAGTGAAGTACTGATTTTAACAAATCCAGTATTTAACATAGAAAAGCAGAGTAATAATAACACAAAGAGATACTACTTGTGACAATGAAAGTATGCTAAACAATAAACATAGTACAAAATTTGAGGTTTTTCCACACTATTTGATATTTTTTCAAGCTTAAAAAAAATGGCTGCTAAGAAAGAGTAAAATGATGCGTCACCATGTGGAATTGGGGAAAACATTTTCTTCTTTCTATTGGAATATTGTAGGCTATTGCAGAAAATAAATAAAGGAAAAAAAAAAGAGATGTAGTTCCGCATTCCTGGCAGGAGGGAAATAGAAAATTGAAGATGAAGGAGAAAACTTTTTCTTTTTCCTGCTAGGATATTGTAGGCTATTGTTGAAAAAAAGAAAAAATAAAAAAACAAAAAAAAGGTAGATGCCCGCATTTCAGCAAGAGTGAAACAGACAACAGAAGTCGAAGAGAAAGAGATAAGTTGGGAATTGGTTCGTGTTTAGGAATAAAAATAAAATAAAATGAGCGTATTTTTGTCAATTGAGGTGGTTGCCTAGTTGGGGAGTTAATTTATAATTGAAACTTGAGATATGGAGTTCAAAATAAGAAAGTGATAGATGGGGATTGAACCCTAAAATGAAAGTTGGTTTGGGTATTTTTAAATAAGATGCCCAAAAAATAAATAATTAATAAATATATTAAATTTTAAAATATAATTTTGTTAAAATATAATTTCTAAAATAAATGAAAAAAGTGTGTGGTGTCCCAAAATGAGTGCTATTAAATATGTTATTCTTTGATATAGTACTTTATTATTGGTAAAAAACATAACATTTTGAAAATTAGTTTTGGACAAAATAAATTATAAATTAATACATAGATTTTTTTTTATTTTAAAATATATGACATACAGTAATCCACTAATTTGATAGTATATCCAACACAAATGAATATTTTCTTTAAATCAATTTCCACAATATTTTTACTTAAGACGGTTAATTGAAAATTTATTAAATTTTTTATAATTACAAAAGAAAGTCACAAAATTGTGAGTTATTCAAAATTCATTATTTATTCTATACCTTGCTATGTTATTATAAAATTAAATTAATTAGTAATTTTGAAAATATTTTTTTATCAAATAAATTCGACTATATTTGGTAAATTTTTTTAAATTTATTTCTATGCACAATTTCTTTTTCCTTTTTTTTTTCAAAATGTAATTCTATTTTCATTACATTGATCAAAGCATAATAAGAATAGACAAGATTCCCATAGCCCTCATTCACAATATTCTCACTCTTTCATAGCTAAATCAACTTGCCTAATCTACCAAGAGTACTAATCATTGAACTAGCCAATTTTCTTGGCTCATTTATTTTCTCCTCTTCTCCTGACTAACTGCAAATTCATAACATCTCATGGCTTTCAAACAATCCCCTCTATTCCCCAACTCCTATAGCAAAAAGGTATAATAATCAGATGCGTAAAGCTTCAATTCAAAACTAAGAAAAATACTATCCATACATTTTAACTCATTACCGCAAACAATAGCTTGGTCTAATGCCTCCTCAGTAGCTGTAGAGTGGCGATAGGAGGCAGTGTACCTAGGGTGACCAAAGTGCATTTTTGACACACATCTTATTGAGTAATGATCAAAAACTTCACAATGGAAAGATGTGGAAAGTTAAGACTTTCCATTGTTGCAATGTCCTTTGGCTCTTGGTCAGGCGGGTTCACTCCTTGCCATTAAATTAATAGGCAGGGTGAATTTCTTCCTTGAGGATAAATAGCTAAGGTGAGAATGGATATCAAAAAGAAGAGATTAACTTTCTTGCTTGCTTGTTTTCTTCGCAGTTGTTCTCAATCATTCTTTCCATCTCTAATAGACTTCGAGAAAGAAGAAAGGCTCTTGATCAAAGCCCTTTCCCTATGTTGATGGCTCCTCTTTTTCCTTTCATTCCTCATCCCAACACTAGTGGAGGAAGGAATCCCGGGGGTAGCGACATATGATTGTTTGAAGAAACCTTTTTGTGGGGTCTAATTGTGGTGTTGATTGGATGAGTTTCGCTGGTGGTGACAATGGTTTTGTGGATGGTGGAAGTGGTGGTTCTAATAGGGTTCAGTGGTTGTGAGTGTATAGTGCAGTGGTGGAGTTGGAGAGGCTATTCCATAAGAAGATAAAAATGTTGTCACATCAAACAGTAAAGTTGAGATTTGTCTATGAGACAGCTCTATTCATTGCCTAAATGACTTAATTTTTAGTCCCACAACCAAACAAGTGCTAGCCCCAAAAACTTGTTTTAAAGACCATAAAATGAGGTAAAAACTCACAGACAATCATAGTCTTACCTTCTTGGGGCTTCATGGACCAATATCTTCTTTTATTATGTGGTTAATACCAATCATTTTAGCAAATCATATGGATGTAAAAAAGGCTTCACATTTGGATGAATTCGAAGCATCTCTTTTCCATTTCTATTTTACATAGTTCATATCTTTCTAACATATATTCCAGGATGAATTTGAATCTCGTCAATTTGGGAATACCACCTAAATAACTGTAGTTGAAAGTTAACTAGGTTTGGAACAAAGAGTCTAGGGGTGGGTTGAATTAAGGGTGTCAATTTGGGTGGATTAGATTGGGTTGAGGCAGGAATATAACATAAAAACACCAAACTCATACCCAATCCAACCCAATGCTAAACCCAAAATACTCAACTTTAACCTGACCCACAAAAAATTGAGTCAGGTTTAGTTTGACCTGATTTTTTATTAGGTCATCCAACAATTTGATAAACTTAACCCAAACCAACCTGATCTATATATTTTATCTTTTATCTTTTATATTTATAAATTTGAATATTATAATTGAGTAGTAGTTTGATCTACTAATAAAATCTATAATTCTACATAATCATTAAGATCTAATAAAGTAAGAAATATAATAATTTTAAAACTTGTCACGTTCTTAATTACTCCAAATACAAAAAAAGTAATAAATCATTGTTCAATAAACAATTTTGATAGCAATCATCAATGCAAAATTAACTGCTAAATAATAAAAATTGAAGTTCAAAGACAAAAACATGAAATTAAAATCCAAAGACAATTATGATGACAATCATCAAATTCGAAATTTTCTTTGTACCAACAGGTAGTTTTCTCCATTAATTCAATGCCCAAAACTCTACAAAGAAATCTTCTTGTGTATTAAAGATTTTAAGATTTTTGAAATTTTGGATACAAAATTTTTCTTGGTTTAGATTATTGGATATAAATTTTTTAAATTTAAATTTTATTTTTAATTAGCTAATTATTTTTGGGTTAGATTAAATTTAATGGGTTATTGGATTACCCGCTTCTTGTTATCAAGTTTAGTAAGTTAACCCAAAACCAACCCAACTTTATTCTTTTTTTTCATGTCAATTTCGAATTCGACCCAATTTGACCCAAACTCAAAAATATCAAATCCAAACTTTATATTTTTTCAGATTGGTCATTATAAGGTTATCAGATTGGATTTGATTTTAACATCCTTAAATTGAATGTACTACATCTTGGCTTTGTTGGTCCCACCATTATTTGAGATTGGAATTAGCTTATTTTATTTGAATCTGAAATAGCTGCAAGACCGAAACCGGAACCCTTTGTTCCATGTCCGTCAACATCAGAACTATTTATGTGTTCAGTATCTGCTTGATCAGAGGACTTAATATTTCTCATTTTCATCTACCCTTCCAATCTTTTTTTGCCTTTCATTTCCCACCCACTCTGCAGTCTTGCATTTTTCATACAGCCATTCACCTAGAGGGACTTTAGCCAGCATTGCTCGCATGCAATAACTGAGGTAGAGTGAATACGTTGTCATCATTGTAAATGCAGAAATATGAAAATCTGCATGGACAAGGACTCTACAAAGATTTTAAGGCTTACATGTGTTCTGCACCAACAGCAGATAGCAAGCAAATCCTCCCAGCCTGCATCTCCACATATATCACAAACTTTTAACTCTTCCAACAGAGAAAAACCTCAATCAGTGTCCGAGAAGAAATGATCTATGCATGAGATGATCATATATGATGAAGCAACATGCTTTTAAACACCTTCATATCTTCAAAGTTTAAGATCAACCTTTTCAAAATGTACAAATACTTACAGAAATGTCAGCCATTGTCATAAACCTCTACATCATTCTATTAGCAACAATCTAGTCACTAATATGCCACCTCAAATGGGGATAGCAATAGTTATAAACATAATAGCTGTATATGGATTCTGATATTACTCGTCAAGCCATGAAATTTTGTATTTAAAAGTATTTGGAATAGTTAAGGGAAACTCATACCAACTCTTGTATTCGTACTAAATTCATCAAAAAATTTGACAGCAATTTCAATCAACAGTATCAATTTGCACAAGTTAAAACACAACAAATTGAACTGTGAACAAGACATCAGACATGCATGAAAACATGTACACAGCTGTTGAAAAAATTAAACAGATGATACAGTGTATGTCTTTAAGTTCAACAATTCCAGTCTTATTCAATTAAAACAAGACTAGGAAATATTTTTCTGTTTACTGAACAATTCAGGTTCTATTACCAATCAAAACATAGATGAAATACTTGAGGTTCTTTTTCATATGAAATATTGAGATTTACTAGAGAGATTTTCAAGAATATAAGAAATTTGTTTGTATGGTAGTACGGTTAGACAAATTATATGATCTACCACAGAGGCATAATGATCTACCATATTATCAAATTATATGAAGCAGGATGCAATAAATTTTCTATCGGACAAGAAAGAACACATTCTCACATCTTGCTCCACCATATCTGAGTCATCAGTAAAGAGATAAATTTCCAGCTTCATGTCCTCTTTCTCGATTGCATTCAGGGCTGTTGCAGAAGGATCGCCACAAACATCAGATTGAGTTGCGAATAATGAACCCAGGGGCTGAGTTGAGCCACCTAACAGTTCATTTCTTGAACCAGAAGGCTTATCATCTCACATTTCTTGGATTTTGATCATGTGAGAGGTATTTTCCACTGAAAGCTTGTGAAAATGTATTCTGAGCCTTCAGCAAGACAGTAGCAACATCAGTGCCTTTTTGAAAAAAGGAATTTCCACCAAGCCTGAATTTTATGAATATAACCCAGTTGACGAGCTACTATGAGACACCTTGTCAGGACTTTCTTTACTAATTTTGCTCTGCCTATTACACTTTATCCTTCTATCCTAAGCATCAGATTTTACTATTGCAATGTTCACCAAGTTCAACAGATACATGACAAACAATCATCATTGCCCTTCTGGAATTCCCTGCCCCTCAGATTTTGAGTGCAAAAAAAACACTATCATCTGATGCAGACGTATGGTAGCAAGATTTAAGAATCAAATAGTAAAGCAGAATTTGATGCAATATGCTAATTGACCTAAGAGTAGGAATAAAGGAAAAGAAAATAGGCAGATCTATTTAAACAGCAAAATGCACATGATATCAGTCATGAGCCACGACAAGTTATTTATTTTACATAGACCTATAAATGCTGTAAACATCCCAGCCATTTTGGAGTGAATCAGAGTGGATCCCAGTTAGTCAAAAGGCATTACATTCTAGAAGAGATGCGAGCATGCAGTGGATTCTTCATGACAGTGGTGAACTCTTGCTTCTCAGAAAGATCAATTTCATCTCCTTCAAGAGATGCCCACTCAAAATACCAAATCAAGTTGGCAACAAAATATTCCAAATGAAGCAGAGCCAACGCATAGCCCGGGCATATTCTCCTGCCAGCACCAAATGGCATCATTTTGATCTCTCTGCTCCCCGTTATATCGAAAGCCTCCCAATTGGTCGTCAAGAACCTCTCAGGCTTGAATTCCATGGGATCCTCCCACACATTTGGGTCCCAACCCATGTCCGCCACCATGAAATTCACGATAGCATTTTTTGGGATCATGTACCCGTCCAACTCAATATTGCTAGTCACCTTATGCGGCAAAACGAAGTGCCCCGGAGGATGGCGCCTCAAGGCTTCTAACACCACTGCTTTCAAGTATGGCATCTTCTGTAAGTCGTCCTCCTCCACTACCTTCTGAGTCCTCTCTTCTCCGTCAGTATCAGCCTGTGGGGGCCGTCCAACGACACTTATTATCTCTTGGTAAAGTCTTTCCTGGATGTCGGGGTACTTGACCAAGTTGGCCATGATCCACTGCAGAGCCGTGGATGTGGTGTCGGTACCTGCGCTGAGAAACTCACTGCACAGGCCCACCATCTCCTCTTCATCAAGTTTCCTGTCTTCTTCGGGAAGCTGTAAATCAACCAGCGTGTCCACATACGCCACTACTTCATCCTCTTGGCCTTGCTCAACATTATCCTTATTGATGTCCCTCTTTTGTTTGGCTTTGAGGCGAGCCCTGATGAGAGGAATTAAGACTTTTTCCTGGTCTTGGCGCATTTGAATTAGTTCCTTCCAGCGTTTACGGAACAGAATCTTCCCCAGCCGAGGCCAGAAGTTGAGGACGTTGAAACGGCGGAAACCCAAAAGAAGTCTACGCTGCACGGTTTCAATCTCCTTGATTTGATTCTCCTGGAGCTTGTCGCCGAAGCACATGAGTACGAGTAGGCAGAACATGGCGTACTGGAAATGATCAATCAGCCTCACCGAGGATTCCGACTGGGCTGTATCCAGGAGGCGGTGGATAAGAAGAGAGAGGACCCAGCGGCGAGAGTTGGAGTATGCCCTGATGCGTGAGGGATGGAGGATCTCGTAGGTGAGGTTGCGGCGGAGGAGACGCCAGGTTGGGCCGTAGGCAGAGGAGCTAATTGCTTTCTGGGGTCTGTTCAAGATTTTGCTGGTGGGCGGCAGGGCGGGGCGATCGGAGAAGACGGCGCCGTTGTGGACGAGGGCGCGGTGGGCAAGGGAGTGACTGCCCACGAATATGATGGAACGATGAGCAATTCTCATGGTGATGAGAGGACCATACCGGGGTTTGATGCGGCGGAGGATGAATTCGAGGTCGGAGATAGGCTTGCGGAGCCATATCAAATTACCGATGAGGGGTAGGGTTGGGGGTCCGGGCGGAAGATTTTTGTTGTTATTTTTACTGAATGGGAAGAAGAGACGAAAAATGGATTTCAGAAGGGCCGCGATGCAGAGTGAGACGATGACGATGAAGAACCAATCAGAGGCCAAGACTGAGGTTGGGGGTAAGGCCGCCATAATCTTCATTCGTTCATTCCAAAAGATAAAAATTGGATGGATTAAGTCAAGCATAGATGGAGAGACGGTGGAGCTAATCCGCTCTATTTGCAATTTATAATCAAGCAGAAAGCGTATGTATGAAGATATTATATACGCTTGGCCGGCACGTCATAGTTTTCCTCACAAATTTCTGATTTCTTAACCTAGTAAGCTCACAATCTAAGATATATTTATACTATCCAGACTAGTATATACATATATAGCACAATTTTGTGCTTGTAATTTTAATTTTAATTATGCAATTTTGTTCCCATATCAAATTATTAGAATTTTAAATTTTTTTAATTTAATTAAAAAATACTTATTGGTTGATGATTATTATATCTAACTGATGCAATTTTTCATTATCTCTAATTTTCTTTCATTCGAAATTCAAAATATATTCGATGAAATTTTGTGATCTTTATTCAATAGAGAATTTGATATTTGACAAACTCAAAGATGTATAACATGCATTAAAACTTTTTTACTTAAATACAATTTAAAGAATGAAAACGCGTTCAAGTCTCAAATAACTCTCATTCAAATCTTCTAATTTCAAATCTTGAAGAAGAAAGATTACCAAGTATTTCCATACGAATTTTTCATCATAAATAAAGAAAAAGATATTGCTTTTTAGTTATATTCTTTCATGGATTTTGTTGCCAAGGTTTAGTTTCTATTTTTTGTTTATTATATGAAATTGGTTGACTTTAGGTATTGATGTAATTCATGTGTAGAAGTAGGATAAGGGCAATATTGTAAAGGGAATGAAATCAAGAAAAATATTAAATATTTACGATTGGTTTATATTGGAATCACAAAGTTATCTTTTAATTACTTAAAAATATTTTGACATTTTTAATTTACTATACAAATTTGAAGGTTGTACCAATAGACATTGGCCTTTTATTTTACTTCTTCAGAAATTTTGAATGATTTAATTAGTCACACAATTTCTTCCTAATGAACTCATTTATCTTCTTAAATTACTTACATGGTACTAAATTTTTCTCCCAATTAAAAATTCCAAAAACACGGATCAAATTAGTTATATGCACAAATTAAATTAATTATAAATTCAAATATATTTTACATTACATTAATTCATGAAAAAGTAAATTTAGTGCATAGTATATTTGTAATAAATACACGGTAAAATATGGATATTTGCATATTAATTAAATACTACTAATTTTTGGCACGTTTGATGCATGTGCTAAAATTTTTATAATATAGAATAAATAAAAATATTCATTTATTTGTATATAATATTTTTTTAATAATTTTAATATATTTCTCTAATTTTTTACATAAATAAAGCAAAAAATTACTATTGGATAGAAATTATAAGTTATAAAATGGGTGGACTCCAAATGGTAGTTATATAAGTTGTTGTTATGAAGATTTAAAAATAATTAGGAACACTTTAGGTGTATTATTTAAAAATATACCAAAGAACTATATGTGCTTTATTGATAGTATAGATATAAACATTTATTGAATGAGATAATTATAATATATAATTTGATGTATGAAAATAATTGTAATGACATTTAAATTACAAACCAATAATAGTTTTACATTGCAATTTTGCATATTTTTATATAATTACTTACATGTATATCAATAAATGTTATGACGATGTTGTGATGAGTATGGATTTTTATTTTCTTTATTGATGTTGATACATTGTGATTGGATCATTTAAATGATTATAGTTAAGTTATTATTTTTATAATACATCCTCAATCTTGAATTAGTTAATCTTTTGCACCCTTTTTTGGCTTTTGTTAATTATCCCTCTGAGTACATATTATTTATTACATCAAAATTGAATTCACTAAATGTAAAAAAAAAATTGCAAATTTCATTAAGAACTCAAATACTAAAAGAAAAATTAATTATGGTTGAGAAGAGCTTTAGTATAAAATAAATACATTCATGAGATTATAATTAGAAATATATTCTTACTGTACAATGTATTAATTTAAATTGTGCATAGCATGGCGTATATACTAGTTATATATAGTATAACAGTATGAGATCCACAATTTTGCAATTTTACTTCTAATTGTGCAATTTTGGCCAAATGATAAATTATTAGAATTTGGATTATTTAGTTCAATTAAAAAAATTTCGTTAGTTGTTGATTATTATCTCTAACCTATATTATTGAATGCTATTTTTAATTTTATTTCATCTAAAATTCAAAATATATCTATCTATTTATTTATACTATTATACAGCACAATAGTGTGAGACCCACAATTGTGCAATTTTGATAAATTCTGAATTTTTAGAATTTTGGGTTTTTATTTAAATTTTAAAATTGATTTTTGGTTATTAAATTTGATTTTATTTATTTCTTTTAAAGATATCTAAATTTTTTAAATTATTTTATTAATTAGAACAAATTATTCTTTGTTTATCTCTAATATCAAAAAATGATTGCATATTATCTATAAAATCTCTTTCATCTCTACCCTCAATATGTGTAAGATTTCTTAATCGTTTCAACTCTATAATTTGATAAGTTTTTATTATTTTTCTATTGTCTTTAATAACTAATTCATATATGTACCACTATATAGAGAGTGTTTTGAAAGCCATTTAATTAATATTCTTAGTTTCTAGTATTTTTTCACTCTATTCATTATGTTCTTCTTTATTTTCTAGTATTTTTTTTTCTCTATCACTTTGTGTGCCTTTTTATTTCATTCTTCCCATCGTTTATTGTTTGTTTGATTTAATTGTTCACTTATTTTATTTATTTTTGTTTATTTTAGGTATGTTAAATGATGGAAGGGAATTTTTGAATTTTAATGTTATAATTTTTTTTAGCAATAAATAAAGTATATCATTTAGCTTTTATTGCTATTAAATTTGTGAACTTTTATATCCCTTTCGTTTATTACTTAGTTTAAGTTATCAATTAATTTATTTAATTTTTTATTTTAAATTTCTCTTTTTATTCATTTAATTTTATAATTTAACGAGTTGAGATATATATTAATCGCTCCTAATATTTTTCAATTTTGTTTCATTTTATTAGTTATATTTTTCTTCTTTATTTATTGATAATTTTTTCACTTGATTTTTATTTTATTTAATTTGTTATACTTTTTGGATCCTTTTACTCATTCTTTGAATCAAGTTGTTAATTTATTTATTAAGTTTTTCAATTTATTTTTAAATTTTCTTTTTGTTTGTTCATCTGAATTTATAATTTTTTTTTTTTTTTTTTTT
>JACGDI010005073.1:925825-939665 GCA_014898725.1 Jacaranda copaia
CTACCAGAATCAGCACTAGCAGACATGGTACTACAATGTAAAGATAGAAAAAATATAGGTAGGATAGGGACACTTACAGTGTTAAGTTTTTCAAGTGAAAGGTGTGAAGTAAGACACTCTTCAACGATGGTGATTATCTGGTATTCAAATCGTAAAAGTGGGAATGAAGGGGCTCCTCCCTATTTATGGGCAATCGTGCATGGGAAATCATGTAACTGCCATCATGACAGCCTGTCCCGTACACTTCGTATCCTAGACGTTTCGTATTCTGAACACTTCATATTCAGCGCACTAATAGCCGCATTAAATGCAAAGAAACAGCCTCGAACCCTGATCGATATTTCAAAAAATTGGGTCAAAATTTCAAAAACTTAGGTCAAAAGCTCAGAAATCCTGGTCGAACGTATTGCCTGCTATGTTTGAATATAAACTTCTTGCTCCTTCTCATCGACAGACTCAATTAGGACTGGGAGTTGAGGGGACTCATGATATGGGATAATCCAGTAGGCCCAATAGGCCCAGCTTCAAATGAGACAGCCCATAGGGCCCAACATGATACGGGGTAATCCAGTGGACAAGACAGCCTATGAAGCCCAAAGGTACATCTATCTATTCGACCTGTATCGACCTAATGGCCATTTCAGAAGTTTTAGCATTCAAGTCCAGTCGACATGAATTGACCTCTGGGTACAAGCTGGACAAGTTAAAGCCCTTGGCATTGATGACACGTGACAGCTGATGTGATCGCTACCAACTGATGTAACCGCTGCCAACAATTCCAACAACCCTGCCAACAACTCTAGCAGGGACGTGCTCCTACTAATATGGTTATCCAAAAAAATAGGAGATTGTGCCACCTGGCATAGTATTAGGACTTGGACATAGAATGACTCCCAACCCCCTGTCATGGGAAAAGCCAAGTACACCTGATAAGGGTACTTGGGTAAAGTCACGCCCACAGCAGACTATAATACTACAAGCACAACCACACTCAAGGTAATGCCATTTATACTATTCACTATATATTATCTCTATTCTTTGATCCACCGGAACTAATTTGAGCATCGGAGTGCCTTAGCCGGGGGCCTCTCGATTAGCTTATGTGTGTTTGTGGTTGCAGATCTCAAGCCCAAAATCACTTGAATCAACCAGAGTACTTGACCCTCCAGCTCTAAGCAGAATCACTTATCCTTTGATAATTTTAATAATTAAAAGTAATTTTTTGGTATCTCTTGATATGATGAAAAATGATAAATAAAGTAAACACTTCAACACTATCTAATAGGTGTTTGTCTAAAGTTGTATAATTTAAATAAATAAAAATATTAATATTAAATTTTCACCAAAGAAGGGTTAGATATTATTACTTTTTAATTTAACTATACATTTCCATTTCAAGATTAATTTAAGATTTATCAAAACAAAACAATTAATAATTTAAAGTTATGTCGAAGCAAATAATTGATAATTTAGAGTTATGTCTACTTTACTTTTAATTAAAGTATACATTTTTTAATTATATTTATATTGTAATTAAATATTATCTACTCAACAATTTAGAATTTGAAAGATACGAGTACTTTTTAAAAATTATATTCAATATATTTTCACAAGTAAAAAAAACGGCCAATCATGATTACTTTTGACATTATATAATTCTTAGAAGAAGAATATTAATTGCACCTATTTTTGTGGAATGTAAAATCATTATTTTTATGAAATGTCAAAATCATAGCAATATAATGAAATAATTATCATAATCACAATTCTATAAATTATACTATTATAATTGATATGGAATAGCCCAATAGGTCCATTTAGCCCAACAGGCCCAACATCAATTTTGGGCTAAGCCATTTGACAACAATTATCTGGTCGAATATATTGTTACCAATTGCACTTGATAAGAGGCTTCATCTATTCTAGCATATTCTACCATTTCCCTAATTGACCTGCTAGGTCTGTTCGATTGATATCGACCTCATGACTCACTCCAATGCTGACTTAGGTCCACGCCACATTTATTACTCTGATAGACAGTATGTCTTCGCATTAATGGTGCATGACAGCCAGTACAGTCGCTGCTACCAACTCTGCAACCAACACTGCCACTACCCTTGATGAGGAGGCATCTACCAGAGGTATTGTTCACCCTGAAAAATAGGAGATGGTGCCACTTGGAATAGTACCAAGATCTGGAATGACTATCAATCCCCTAGGAAGGACTAAAGCCCACTACACTTGATAGGGGCACCTTCGAAAAATCACACACCAAGAGAAGGTTATAAGTACCTCATAACCAACCATGCTCTAGGTAATGCTAAATACACTATAAGCTCTCAATATTCTATTTGATTATTATGTTTTGACCATAACTAACTTAAGCGTTGGAATGCCTTAGCTAGGGGCACCTTGACTAGTTTAACGTGTGTTGTTGTTGCAGATCTCGGACCTCAAGAAGAACATCACTTAGACTACTCGACTTCTCTAGTTGAATCTACCTAAACATTACTCTTTCACTATAAACGACTTTCAACCTCATCATTTTTGGCGCCATCTATAGGAGGGACTTATGATATGGGATAGCCCAATATGCCCATTTAGCCTAATAGGCCTAAGATGAGTTCTATGTTAAGCTATTCCACAACAATTATATGGTTGAGTATATTCTTACCGACTGTACTCAACAGGAAGCTTTATCCATTCTAGCATGTTCTATCATTTCCCTAATTGACCTATTAGGTTTGTTCGATTGATATCGATATCATAACTCACTCTGACACTGACTCAGATCCACGCCACATTTATTACTCTAACAAGTAGCATGCCTCCGCATTAACGGTTAATGACAGCCGATATAGTCGCTGCCACCAACCCTGCTACCACTTTTGACAGAGAAGTGCCTACTAGAGGTACTGTTTACCTTGAAAAATAGGAGATGGTGCTATCTGAAATAGTACCAAGATTTGGAATGACTATCAATCCCCTAGTAAGGAATAAAGCGCACTACACTTGATAGGGACACCTTCGACAAATCACACACCAGGAGAAGGCTATAAATATCTCATAGCCAACCATGCTTCAAGTAATGCCAAATATACTATAAGCTCTTAATACTCTAGTCAATTATCATATTTCGACCAAAACTAACTTGAGCGTCGGAGTGCCTTACCCCTAACTAGTTTAACGTGTGTTGCTATTGCAGTTCTCAAACCTTGAGAAGAACATCACTTGGACTACTTGACTGGTCAAATCTACTTAAACACTACCCATTCACTATAAATAACTTTCAACCTCATCATTTTTGGCGCCGTTTGTGGGAACCTTTGAGATTGCAGTGAGAAAATGGTGAACACAAGCAGAGCCATGTCAGGAAGAGAGAAAAATAGAAGGTCCATGTCTCCACCTGCCCCTCTACCCCAGCAAGGTGCATATGCTCCAAGCCCTAGTGCCCCTCAGGAGCAAGTGATGACATTAACTATGCCCTAGTTAATATAGCTGATAAGCGAGCAAATCTCTGCTCAAATATCAGCTTAGCTATTCGCCGCACTGAATAAGCATACCACAGTGCCAGCCCTAGCCACCAGTGCCACCCCACAATTGCTTTCTCTAGAAAATAAGTCTCCCAAGGACAGCCACAGTTGCCAAAAATCCAAGCAGCCACCCAACTGACCTAATGCAGTCCTAGATGCCCCCAGGAGAAGAGGAGATGACTAGAATTGTGGGAAAAGATTGCCAACTCAGTAGATCATGTTCAACCTAATTGAGCCCCACAGTGCGTTAAGGTCAAATATTTTAGGCGCGACTACCATGAAGACATGAGAGAATCTATGAACCTTTTAGCCCGGCCTATTTGAGCCCTACAGTGCAATAGGGTCGAGCAAGCAAGGCCATATCTCAATTGGGATGTCACTCTAGCGGATCGAGAGGAATGGGAGGAAGTATCCCATCAAGTCTAACAGTTGAATAGGCATCTCAACAAGATCTCAAGGAGAAATACCAAAAGAGCGCCTAATCTAGAAGGCCCTCAAAGATCTCATCGGGAGAGAGGATCTCCATTCATCCAAGATATTATCGACCAATATATTGCTGTTAACGTGAAGGTCCCAATTAGTCTGCCAAGATATGATGGCTTGATGGACCCCAATGAGTACCTAATGTAATTCAAACACATGATGCAACTGCACGGACACAATGAATACATCCATGCTAAAATGTTGTGACCACCTTCCAGGGCATAGCGCACGACTGGTTTGTGAAACTTGAGCCGTCGTCAATTTACTCTTATGACTGGCTGTGCAATAATTTTTTGCACCAGTTTACCAATAGAAGGAAAGAAAAACTCCCCCTCACCCATCTCCATATCGTTAAATAGAGCAAAGGATAGTCCCTCTGTAATTTCTTTACTAGATTCAACACGGAGGTCTTTAAGATAGATAACCCCAGGACCGAGTTCCTGGATGTACTGTTCCTAGGGCTCAGACACAAGGAATACGCCAATGTGTTGGTGCACGAATGCCCCAGGTTAATGGAGGAATTGCTTGACCTGGTCGAGAGGTACATCACCCAGGAGGAGATGAACAGGCTCAAGTTCGAATCCTCCGAAGTAGACAAAAAAAAGAAAGAGAGAGATGACCAAAAACACAAAAAATGAGGTTAATCTCCCATAAAATGTTTCCATGACTATACACCTTTGAACATCCCAAGAAGAGAGGTCCTATATGCCATCCAACATGATAACTTCTTCAAGAAATCAAGGAAACTGATGAAGACGAAGGCAATGAAAAAATTCAAGAAATATTATCATTTCCACAAATAGAAGGGGCATGACACAGACAAGTTCTTCAACCTCTAAGATGAGATTGAGAGGCTGATCAGGCAGGGCCATCTCAAAAAGTATATAGCTGTGGATACTTAGGTTGAAGGGGGCAAAACTGACCGAACTCCCCATAGAGAAAGGTTAGTTAGCCCTAGAAGGGAGGATAAAGAAAAAAAACCTGGCCACGAGGATCACCCGCCTATTTGAGGAGTGGTTGACATGATTACGGGAGGTCCCACTGGGGGAGACTTAAAGTCTGCTTGAAGGCAAACCTAGAGAGGCTCGAGTGGACTAAAGTTTTACCTATCGAGACAACATTCCATCTTACAATAGGTGCAGAGCCCATCTCATTCACTGACAGTGACTTGGTCCATCTTGAAGGCAGAAATATCGACCACAAAGTAGACTGTCCTATGGTAGTCTCTATTGAGATTGCTAACTTTGAAATACATAAGGTCCTGGTCGATAATGGCAGCTCGACCAACATCATCTTTCTTTCCACTTTGAAAAGAATGAATATAAGCCAACTGAAATTTGAACTTGTGCAAACACCGCTAGTTGGATTTGATGGGTCAGAAATCATCTCAGAAGGATCCATCAACTTGTCAACATCATTTAGAGAGGCTCTTCGAAAGAGAACTTTAATAGTGAACTATATGGTGGTTGATGCCCCATTTGTTTACAACGTCATCATGGGTCGACCCGCTCTTAATGACTTCTGTGCCAGTGTGTTGACTTACCACATGAAAATTAAATTTTTGACCCCAGTGGGCACATGGGAACTTTTGTGTAACATAGAGGATGCTTGGAGTATTACAACATCTCAGTTGAGTCGAGCGAGCAGAAGACTCAACCATAAGCGAAGACCTTGAGGGATGCCTCTGTAGTGGAACCTGAGGAGACCCAGGCTAGCAAGAAGTGAAAATTAGAAGACACTAGGGTAGTGCCCATCGGGGAATTTAAAACCATCGAGCTGGAATAGGGAAACCCCGATAAGATGACCCATATTGGAACATACATAGGCTCCCACCTGAAGTATCTTATGGTCAATTTCTTGAGAAAGAATATTAACATCTTTACATGGAAAGCATCCGACCTCTAGGAATTAACCCCAACATTATCATGCACTACTTTAATGTTGACCCCTCGTACAAATCGATCAGATAAAAGATGAAGAAATTTAATGCTGAGAGGATGCAGATCATAAAGGAAGAGGTCATGAAACTCCTAGACACAGGTTATATTGTAGAAATTTAATATCCCTCTTGGCTTTGTAATATTGTATTAGTCCCAAAGAATGAGGGGCAATGGCAGATGTGTAATGATTTCACGGACTTAAATAAAGTATGCCCTAAAGATCCTTACCCTTACCTCGAATAGATTTATTAGTTGATTCAACAGTTGGTTGTAAGTTATTGAGCATGATTGATGTATTTCAAGATTATCATCAGATTTTCATGGCCTCCGAGGATAGGGATAAAATTTTATTTGTTATTCCTAATGGGCTATACTGTGTTTTGGTTATGCCTTTTAGATTGAAAAATGCCAGCACAACTTACCAAAATCTTGTCAATTTTATGTTCAAAGATGAAATTGGGAAATTAATGGAGGTTTACGTTAATGATATTATTGTAAAAATAGAAAAAGCCCAAGTCCACTTGCTCGACCTCAGTCATACTTTTGCAATCCTTAGAGCATTTGGTTTAAAGTTGAACATAAATAAGTGTATGTTTAGAGTCCGTGGAGGAAAAGTTTTAGGCTACATGGTCATCTAAAGAGGCATTGAGGCGAACTCTCAGAAAATTTAGGTCGTTCTCGACGTCACCCCTCCAAGAATAGTCAGAGACGTTCAAAGATTGGTAGGATGGATTATACCCTTGGGAAGGTTCATTGCAAGATTAGCCAACAAGAGTTTACCCTTCTTCAAAATTCTTAAAAATATTAAGAAATTAGGGTTCCAATGGAGTGAACAGAGTGATCGGGCGCTGGTCGAGCAGAAGTAATACTTAGCATCGCCCCTATGCTTGCAAAACCTGAATTGGGAGAAGTGCTCTAGGTATATTTGGTGGTATCCAAAGTATCGATCAGCTCAGTATTGATCTCGACTTGAGATGGCAGTCATCGACTAGTCTATTATTGCAGCAAGTTACTCTACAGGCCAGAACATAATTACTTGGAGATCAAAAAATTTGCCTTAGCATTGGTGATTGTGGCTCAAAAGCTACGACTATACTTTCAGTCTCATTCTATCATAGTGCTGACCAACCAACTGCTGAAGTAGGTATTGATGAAGTTGGATACATCTGGAATTTGATATTACTTTTTAGCCCTGAACAGCCATCAAAGCACAGGTCCTAGTTAACTTCATTGCCAAGCAAGTTGACGTGCTTGAAAAGAATTTCAAAACCCCTCTTGTTTAGATCCTGCACATTAATGGATTGTCGATCACATTCGGAGGAGGAGTAGGGGTTGCTCTCTGCTCCCCAGATATAGAGAAATATGATTTTGCAATAAAATTGGACTATGCAGTCACAAACAATGAGGCAGAATACAAGGCCCTTTTTATGGGGATGGGAATGGCACTCGACGGGGGGTCAAGCACCTGGTCATAATCACAAACTCCCAATTAGTAGCCAAATAGGTTGATGGAAATTTTAAAGCCAAAGACTTGTGATGAACCGGTACCTGACTAAAGTAAAAATGTTTCAACAATCATTCAAAAGGTTCACACTTAGTTAGGTCCCTCGATTTGAGAACGAGCGATCAGATGCACTCTCAAAATTTGCCAGCTCCACCAGGGGCACGAGGGATAGGAAGATCACATTTTTGGTCTTTGGTAAACTATTAATTGGACCCCACGAGGAAAATTTGATGACGAGCATTGAAGAGACGACAGCTTCTTGGTAGGTCCTAATAAAATAATATCTAAGCCAAAGCATCATCCCCAAGGACAAGAACGCGGCCCAACACCTTCGAGGTCAAACTTTCAAATTTACACTCAATGAGCATGGTCAGTTATACAAGAGGTCAATCTCTGGACCCCCTTGAGGTGCTTAGACCCCAATCAAGCTCTAGAGGTATTACAGGACATTCATACAGATATGTGTGGCAACCATTCTAGAAGAAGATCCCTGGCCCACAAAGTAATCAGGTAAGGATACTTTTGGCCAACATTATTGAAAGACTCGATGGATTTTGTGTGCAAATGTACATCATGTCAAGTCCATTCAAATTTACGACACCAACCCGCGGCGCCAATGGTCAGTGTCCAAATTCCTTAGTCATTTGATCAGTGGGGAATTGATATTTTGGGCTAATTGCCAAGATTGATAGGGCAGCGAAAGTTCATAATCATTGCGGTCAAATATTTTACTACATGGGTCGAGGCTGAAGTTATTCCTAAGATAATGGATGCAACCATCAAGAGTTTTATATGGAAAAATATAATCTACCATTTTGGCCTGCCTAAGGTCTTTATTTTAGATAACAGCACTCAATTTCAAAGCAAGAGCACTAGAGGTTGGTGTGAAGCCTTAGGGATCACATAACACTTTACTTCCATAGGCAATCTTCAATCGAACAGCTAGACGGAGGTAACCAACAAAACAATCCTTGACCATCTAAAAGCCAAGATACGGGACATGGGTTCGAATTGGGTAGATGACCTACCTAATGTGTTATGGGCATATAGGATAACTTCTTGAACAGCCACTGGTCATGCCCCTTACAGTCTCATTTATGGGTTTAAAGTAGTCATCCCTCAAAGCTAATCTAGCATACAGCTTGGGTCATTCATTTATTTCCATCCATTAAGAAACACATCAGAAAGGAAACTCAACCTCAAAACTATCAATGAGCATTGCTAAGAAGTCCATAATACTATACAGTGCTACAGGTCGAAGATGGCCGAAAACTATAATAGAGAGCTGAAATTATGCCATTTTAAGGTTGGAGATTTCATTCTCAAGAAGGTAGAAGTCTCCAAGAATGTTGGCAAGCTCGACTTGAAGTAGAAAAGACCGTACACTGTTGTTAAAGTATCAAAGCATAATGTCTATAGACTAGCTAATATGTAAGAAGAGGAACTCCCTCGCCTATGGAACACCATCAACCTAAGAAAATTTTACATTTAGAATTATGTTGTAGTTATCTTTGTTTTCTCTAGCTTGAATAAAGTCCCAACAATATTGCTACAATTTGCAGGCATTGTCATAATTATACCCAGCAAGTACCAAATTCCTAGCCGACCCATAGTTGACAAATAAATAGCCTCACGCTACCACCCAGGCGATTTCATGCCGTCAAGTTTCTAGTTGACCTTATAGTTGATGAATAAGCAGCCCTTTACTGCCACCCAAGCAGCTTCATGCCACTAAGTTCCTAGTCGACCCTGTAGTTGATAAATAAACAGTCCATCGCTGCCACCCAAGCGGCTTCATGCTGCTAAGTTCCTAGTCAATCCCGTAGTCAATGAATAAGTACCCCCTCGTTACCACTCAAGCGGTTTCATGCTGCCAAGTTTCTAGTCAACCTCATAGTCAACAAATAAAAAACTACTGCTATCATTCAAATGACTCCATACTCTAACACATATTCCCATCAACCTCACGGCTGATAGATAAAGGGCATCATACTACCGTACTCACGTCAACCAAGTAGTCAATAAAGAATAGCTTCTCACCATTTGAATAGTTGCAAGCTACACACTCGATGATGTAGTTGTGTAAACAAATTACTACACGTTAATTAACATTAAACAAAATCGACAATAGTGTTGTTAGATTTTCTTTGTTGTGATGGTGATAACCAAATATTTTATTAGGTATTCTCAACATTATTATGACAGTCAAGTTGAATATGATGAGGTTCAATAACTATCTTTAAGGCAATAGGATGGAAATGAAAATATTATTTATTCATTAACCAGTGGATCATCATTACATCAAACAAAAAAAAAGTAGAAAAGTCGATTTAATTCTATCTTATCCTCGCCTAGTTGCCCTTAGGCCATTTGGAGTCTGGCTCTGGCATCACACACGCAAAGGGTGAAACAGCTTGAGGTAGTTTGGAAAGCCCCACAACATCACTCATGAAGTTAGTCAAGCGCAGCACGTACTGCGCCACATCGATCGCTTTTTTCCTCAATTGCACCATAAGGTCCTCAGCGAATGTGAATTCCTCAACCAACTATTCTAACCTTATGTCGACCTTGACCTTGTTTTTCTAAGCTTCAGTTAGAGGCTCATCAGGCACAAAAGTTGTAATTTTTTTCTCAAAAGCTAGCTCGACCCTACCCTCCTCAGGGTCAGGATAAAGCTCCAATTTCTTATCCAGTGAAGGGCTTATCCTACTCTTGTGTTCAGGTTGGAAAGTATATCCTAGGTGCTTAAGCTACTTCGTAGCCCTATGGAATGCTTCACAAGCATCGTCAAGGGACATGATCACGCTCGTGTCCTAAAAAATAAAGCTAAAGATAAATTATTTGACCGCCTTATGCTGCATCATCGGGAGGTATCAGTTGAAGGCCTCCTTTATCTCATTGGTCGCCTCTGCATTGCCTTGAGCTCAACTAGAAGTAAAGCTCAATTGTAGTTTTAAGTGGGCTTTTTTCATTATAGAGTCCATTCGACTCTGCTCTTTGATCGCTTGGACCAATTGCTGATCCTTGGAGTTGAGCTATTCCTAGAGATCATCCACCTTTTTATTCAATTATTTGACCTGGAGTTGGGAGGACTCGAGCTACACCTTGAGGGTTTTCATATCCCCTCCTTCTTGCAACTCTTCTCTATTTGCCAAGGCTAGCTTAGATCGACGAAAAATATTGTAGCTCAGTCGTCCCACCTGGAACATAAGGATGTTACTCCACAATGCTCTGACAAAAGAGAAATTTGATGAGAAATTATTGATCTCATGCTTACTATATTACAATGGTAGGATAATGCTTGGAGAACCTCAACCTAACTAAGGCTCATCAGTTTTCGTTGGTCGGCTATGAAAAGCTTTGACATTAGCTACTTCAAAGCATTGTTGCTAGTCATTCCTCCTTGGATGATAGAGGTTGAGTTAGTTATTTCCTGGGCTTAGTTAGTGATGAACCAGGAAGACAATAGCTGGGGGAATTGGAATAATACTCCATCATTGAGTTTTTTGAACAGGCTATAACCTGTTGTTGCTTTTTGTTTCCCTTTATTCCTTGCAACCTTTTTTAGCGTTGTGCCTCCATGCTTGACCATTTGCCTTTTGCCTCGACTTGTAGGGCTGCTGGGAATAGGCTCCTCCAAGTGAGCAGGCACCTGTTCAATTTGTAGGGGTAGGGGAGCTGATATCGATTGTGTCGAATTGCTAGTTCTATAGGAGCTCCTTTTCATTGAGTAGCAGTAGCTCAGTAGCGCTCTTAGTTTCTTAGAGCTCTGGCTTGAGCTTCAGTTCAACTTTTGGCCATTACTTTTTCTCAATCTGCAGATACAAACAAAATAAACAAGTATCAGAGTCGAACAAAAAGACAAGTAGTCATAATTAAAATGGTTAACAAGAATCTCTATATAGTCGATCACCTGTATGCAGCTCGAGTTGGGTTGACGATAAGCCAGCCAATATTAGACACCTTTCTTCAGTCAGAACTGAGGCCTCCATATGCCCAAATCCGACTAAGTCTCTAACAAAGGTGTTAGGCCAACTAAGTGTCTAGTTTCGAGGCATCTCCATAGGTCCCCTCTACCAACCCCTCAAAATGGCAAAAACCTCTAGCCCCTGAACATAGAAAAAATATTTTTTCTACTCTTGGCTGTAGGAAGAGGCAAGGGATACTAAATAGTTTTGGTGGGGTTGAGTAGTTAAATAGTAAAAACCAGACTCTTCGGTACCACCCAACTTTCACGACATAGGTAAATGAAATAAATTTAAAAAGTTGGCAAAGGAGGCGAGTTGGTTATACAAGTGCATTAGCATGGCAAAACTGTACAGTGTGGTGAAATAGTTGGCAAGTAGCTAGGTTATGCAAACTTCCAAATCCATTAGGAGGTCAGCTATCGCTTGTGAGAGGGAGAACCTAAGGCCACATCTCAACCCTTTCTCAAACACTATTATACACCCTCGAGGAGGTCGGTGTAATCTACCTTGAGCTCCTAACACTAACATCTCATACTTTTTAGGTATATGGTACATCTTCCTAATTCGTATTAGGTTGGTAGGGGTTATTTTAGAGGTTATTTCTGTATAGTGGTCTGGTGTAAATAGTCGACTCAAGTTATAGGAACATCACTCAGGCCAACCTCACCTTCAGAAACAACCCTCACATTGCTCGAGCTACTAGAACTGCTCAAACTCAAGCTATCACTTGATGAACTACCTGGTTCACTCTCACGAGATATTTCAAATGTACTTCCACCCCTAGTCTCCTCTTGATAGGCCTTACTCTCGGACCTAGTGTCCTCGTTATTGGAATTAGTAGATATTTTCTCACAAAAGAAGAGGAAGAAAAGAACAAATGGGTAGAGTGACTTACAATGGATCTCTTGCAAACTCTAAGTGCACAAACGTTGGAGAACTTCAAAGGCATGAATTCGACCAGATATAGATTTAGCAAAAGTGTAAATGAAAACATATATCCCCATTATTTATAAGTGTTTGTGCGTGGGAACCCAAGCGCCAATTATAATTACACCCCATCTCCATACGCTTCGTATTCTGTGAAGTAATTGGCACATTAAATGTAGTGGAATGCCACAAACCTTAGTTGAGAGTTCAAAAATCTTGGTCAAGAATTCAAAAATCCTGGTTGATTTGGCAAAACCTCGATCAAATATGGATAATTACTATAACCGCCTAAGTACTCCTTACTCTTGCTCGTCGATAAGCTTGATTAGGACTGTGAGTGGGGGGGACTCATGATATGGGATAGCCCAATAGGCCCATTTAGCCTAACAGGTCCAACATCAATTTTCAACAATAATTATCTAGTCGAGTATACTATTACCAACCGCACTCGATAGGAAGCTTCATCCATTCTAGCATATTCTACCATCTCCTAAATCGACCTGCTAGGTTTGTTCGATTGATTTTAACCTTATGACTTACTCTGATGCTAACGCAGATCTATGCCACACTTATTACTCTGACAAGCAGCATATCTCTACATTAATGGTGCATGACAGTTGGTACAGTCGCTGCCACCAATCCTGCCACCACATTTTATAAGGAGACTCCTATTAGAGGTACTGTTCACCTTGGAAAACAGGAGATGGTGCCACCTGAAATAGTACTAAGATCTAGATGATTATCAACCCTCTAGTAAGGACTAAAGCCCACTACACTTGATAGGGGCACCTTTGATAAATCACACACCAGGAGAAGGTTATAAATACCTCATAGCCAACCATGCTTCAAGTAATGCCAAATACACTATAAGCTCTCAATACTCTGTTCGATTGTCATATTTTGACAAGAACTGACTTGAGCATCAGAGTACCTTAATCGGGGGCACCTCGGCTAGTTTAATGTCTATTGCTGTTGTAGATCTTAGATCTCAAAAAGAACATCACTTGGACTACTCGACCTCTCTGGTCGAATCTACCAAAACACTGCTCTTTCACTATAAACAACTTTCAACCTCATTAATAACATATAAAATAATAAAATAAAATCATATAAAATATTGAGAAAATTGAAACTAAATCAATGAAGAATCATGACATTTGCCATTATTTTAAAGTAGCAATGTCTCTTTATATATAGATTTTAATTGTTGACAATCACGCCTTTATGATAAAATTTTATTTACTCACAACAATTCTCATCTTAAGTATATGATCAAGAGAAGATTAGGAGCCAATCCATAATGATATTGCCCAAACCTCAAAGTTTTGTGCTGGATAATATATAAAGTTACAAAATTTTTATATTAAAGGTCTAAAAGATGGACCCTTTATAAAGTAAAGCAATTTGACTATAATGAAATCAATAATGGTTGGTGTCACAGGGGTAACTTTCAGTAGGGTCCGCCTATCTCAATTTCGCCCACTG
>JACGDI010005079.1:1845-36654 GCA_014898725.1 Jacaranda copaia
TATCGACCTCACTTGGGAGTATCTACGGTCAATCTGTATCGACCTAAAGACCACTCCGATAATTCAAGCATTTGAATCTAGTTGATATTAATCAACCTCCGACATTCACTTGGATCCCCATCGGGCATATTGATATGACGGGTCGAGCCCACTCTAATGACACGTGGTAGCTGGTGCAACCGTTGCCAACAACTCTGACAACTCTGACAACCCTGTCAACAACTTTGGCAGAAATGTGCCTCTGCTGGAACGGTTTACCTAGGAAAACAGGAAATTTAGCCACCTAACACAGTATTGGGATCTGGACATGGAATGATTCCCAACCCCCTGGCATGGGAAAAAGCTAGTGCACCGACAGGGATACTTGGGTAAAATCACGCCCACAGAAAACTATAAATACTCTAGGCCCAGCCATGCTCAAGGTAATGCCACTTACACTATACACTTTATATTCTCTATATTCTATTTGGTTGTCCTCTCTACCAGAACTAACTTGAGCGTTGGAGTGCCCTTGCCGGGGGCACCTCGGCTAGCTTAATGTGTGTTTGGTTGCAGATCTCAGGCCTAGAACTACATACAACCCTTCTTTCCTCTACACGTAGCTTTCAGCAGCATCACTATGATGATAATATGATTGGTTGTAACAACGCCTGTTAATCAATAGTATTAATTTATGTTACTAAAAAATTATGTTAATTTCCTAATGCAAGCACTGATAGAGTTTTACATATTTTAATCTTTGTCTAAAATTTTTAGTACATCAACTACAAAATGTGTAAAATGCCCTCGATCATTACGGTGAACCATTCAAGAAAGGAGATGCATAAACTTGCCAAAAAGAGCGTCCTTAGTCTTCTTACTCAAGGCGGCTCACCTATGTGCATGCGAACATTATTTCAGAGGAAAAGCTCTTAGAAAATCAGTTGGCACAGGCATATATATATATATATATATATATAAAAGAAATGCAATTCCCATGCAAATTATCCATTCAAATATATATATATATATATGTGTGTGTGTGTGTGTGTGTGTGTGGGCCTATAATTAATATGACTGCAAGGTGTGTTACTTTTTATAGCTCAGCGCGCGCTAGGATTCTTTATATACAATTAATTTCCAATAAGTAATTTGAAGCATTAGATTGTACATATTATATTACATGAAATTGGTTGAAAGATATATAATTAGCTGGAGATAAATATCAATTAAGTCTCTTGAGGGGTTTTATCGCATAATTTTAAATAAAAAGAGAATGACCAAACAAACACGTTAGTACTCTTGATATTGATACTCCGTAACAAATTAAATGGTCTTGTGCGGAGAAGAAATGAAATTCTTTTAGAATTTTTACATAGACTTATGAAAATGCAAGTTAGCTGATTCCTATTTCATTTTGATGGTGTGGTTTGCATTTTGTCGATGGAGCAAGTTAACTAATTAGTGAAGTCATTAATGGCTAAGGGTCAGATATATCCAAAAGAAGGAATCTACTCCTTCCTCCCCCACTCCCCCCACCCCCCAAAAAAAAATAAATAAATGAAATCTCACTGGAGCGTTGGTTTGCCTCGTCTGCCTTATATTCTAGTCAATTAAGCTACAACTCTTCATTGGAAGTATTATAGTTGTTACGTTTTGTAAACTATCCTTCTTAAGGTTATAATTTTTGCAATAAATATGTATTAGAGTTGCGACTATATTTGTGAAACCGTATATTATAACTCTTCAATAACCTTCGTTCATATTGAAAATAGAAAATCATGGAAAATAAACAAAACTCATTATATTATATATTAAATTCTTGATATATATATATATATATATATACACGTGAATATGTGAATTCATATCTTCAGTTATTATAATTGGATTCTTGAGAATTATTTTTTAAGTTACGGACAGTGTAATTTTCACACACGTTCTTAGTTAGGAGGTGCACATTTGTGTTGTAATATATTTTAATATTTTCAAAAAAAAGGGGCATATATTATATACTTCTAGTAGAAAAATGATAGCACATAAAATTTTTTAGCACCTTCTGTATTGTGTTCCATTATCTAATTTACCATGGAAGATAATTATAATTTAGAATTTTAATTATTTAGTAAGTAATGCGCCGTACGAATTATTCAAATTTGTAACTAATTGCAAGGTTTGGAAAAGACAATCATATAGAAAAACAAATTAAACGTGATTTATTCATCTTTTATGTGCTGAAAAATATCGGAGGAGAACACATTAATTCTACGGTGTTTTAAATGTTAGAAAAGACAGAGACAAAAATAGAAAAGAATAAAACAAGGGCTAACAAGGTTTTGTGAAATGGTTAGTGATAGGTGAAGTCGAATGTGTAATTTTCCTAATAAAAGTAGTGTAATTTCTGCATGCCATGCTATAATCAATCCTTTCTTCAACTTGGACAACGTACAAACTAAGACAATAGTATAAAATAATTATACTATATATTATTTATCATCAAGGTAGAAATGTCGCCGATGGGATCGATCAGTAAGCCACCTGTTCCAACAAATTCCTAATGGACGGCAGACATCGGGAGACCTCAAACCCCCAATCCTAACCGTTGATGGATGGCAATTTTTGACATGATACGAACTAACATGATATTATTAAATTTGAGTTAGGGGTTATTGGTTTGGGTTGACCCGATAAGTAACACGAAAATTATGGGTGGTTGGTTCGGGTTTGGGTTGGGTTTTGGGTTACCTGATAATAACACGATAATATATAACCTATGTTTTTTTTGCATTTGTAAGTAATGACGTGTTATTTTTGAACAATTTAACTCTAGATTGATTTATAAAATTGATGATTATTATTTACTACGTAAATATTGACTACTTGGCGATGTTGGGATGATTATTAATCATTGAATGTGACGAATTATATTTCTTCGCTGGAATTCTACTTCATTGTTGTTAAAATTAAGTTGTGAAAAACTTTGGGTTTAACATGAAAATTTGTATATTGTTGATGTTGTAGAGGAAATTAAATGAAATCTAATTATCAAATTGCTCTATGGTATAAAAATTGGGCTACTAAAGTATAATGTTGACTTTTTCTAAATTTTTTGTATAAGTTGATTGATATGGGATAGCCCACTAGGCCCAACAAGCCTAACATCAAGTCTGGGCTAGAGCGCCCATCAACAATTATCTGGTCGGCCTTACTCGGCAGGGGTCCATGGTCGACCTGTATCGATCTCAGGACTCACTTCGGATAGCCCAATAGGCCCAACATCAAATTCGGGCCTGAGCGCCCATCAACAAGCATCTGATCGACTTTACTTAGCGGGGATCCATGATCAACCAGCCAGGTTTGGTTGACATGTATCGACCTTAGAACCACTCCGGTGCTGACTCAGATCTTCGTCGCATTTATTAACTGACAGGTAGCATGCTTCTGCATTAATGATGCGTGACAACCAATACAGTCGCTGCCACCAACCCTGCCACCACCTTTGGCAGGGAGGCGCCTCCAGAGATATTGTTCACCCTGAAAAATAGGAGATTCAACCACCTAGAACAGTACTAGGATTTGGATATAGAATGACCATTAATCCTCTGGCAAGGGCAAAAGTTAATACATCTGATAGGGGCGCATGGACAAATCACGTCTGGAGAAGACTATAAATACTTCATATTCAACCATACTTAAGGTAATGCCTAACACACTATAAACCTTCAATACTCTCAATCTTCTGTTCGATTATTATATCTCGACCAGAGCTAACTTGAGCATCGGAGTGCCTTAGCCGAGGGTACTTTGGCTAGTCTAACGTGTGTTATGGTTGCAGATCTCAAACTTCGAGAGAAACATAGCTTTGAACATTTGACCTCTCTGGTCGAATTTACCCCAAACACTATCCTTTCACTATAAGCGACTTTCAGCCACATCATTAACTTTTCTCAAAATCCTGGTATATAAATTAATTATTTTATTAATATTCTAGTTGAATATAAAATGTGTAGATTTTTTAGATGAATAATTAATGAAAAATAATCATATGTTGAAATGAGTTGAGTTCGGATTGACACGAAAATTTTTGAGTTGGGTTCGAATTGAGTTTTATTGGGTTGAATGTTTATTAAATTGGGTTCGAGTTGAACAAAATTTTGTAATATCTCTACCTCAACTTCAACCCAATATGAAATAACCCAACACGACATGATTGCTACCCCTACATTAACGGACTACGTATAATTCTATGAAATAAATAAATATACATAGAAAACCAAAATACGGGGTAGGGGTTTGGTGGGGTGTTTGGTAATTTGTGCGTGTGTGCCCATTGCTCATCACGTAATTGAATCCCCTTTGGCACGTTCCCCTCCCCACACATATATTTATATTTATCACTCAAATCTCAATAGTAATATATAAAAAAAAGAAAAATTAATATTATTACTGTAGTAGTATACTAAAATGCGACTGTCTTATAAATTTCTTGGGCAGTTGTTTTCCTTCTAGTCTCTCCACCCTCGCCATCTAAGACTAGCCGTCGTCTCCATAACATATACATATAATAACAAACACACACTTTGTATAGTATGTGGCCTTTTTATTTCGGAGGTATTCATCATCATCTCCATCGATCAGGTTTAATTCTATGATGAGTTTCCCATCTCTAATTAATTTTCCTTTTGTATTTTCGTGGTGGCTCATATATAGTCCATGATGTCTTGGTAGAATACTAATGTGGGCTTTTCTTTTGGACACCAGATTAGATTCTTGTTCCTTATGTTTGGGGTTGAAAGAGGCTGTCTGCTTTTCTCGTGTCACACCTATCTAGCTACCTTAAGAGTTAAGAAATTGAAGTCATTGTGCATTTATATTTTCAATTTGTCACTCATCAACGGAGGAAACCCCCTACCCCCTAATATATTTTTGCCTTATGGCCTTTTAATTTCTTTAACCCACCTTAGAAGGAACCCTTTATAAGAAAAGAAGAGTTTTTTTTTAATTTTTTTTAATTTTTTTCTCTTTTTTAATTACCTCAATTTTGGATTCGTTTTGACGTGACAGAATAGTATAGTATAGTTTTGGGTTTTGAGTTACATTGACATATATTTATATATGTGAATTTAATTGCAGGTGAGCCTGACTGAGTGAATGGGAAAAGAGGAGATGGGACCTTCGTGGCTGAAACCAATGCTGAAAGTGGATTACTTCATTCCATGTGCGCTTCATTTGGATTCTAATATAAGTGAATGAAATATGTTCTGCTTGGATTGCATTGGGAATGCTTTTTGTTCTTACTGTTTAATCCAAATTTCAAGAAAGAGGACAAAAATGATAAAAAAAAACAAAAAAGGTGATGAGGACACTACTAAAAAAAAGATATTTGCAACGGATTTTGCAAAAGAAAATTTTTTCGCAAAATCTTTGGTCGCAATCATTTGTGACGGAATTTGCAAATTGGCAGTGGCAAAATTCGTCTCAAAATATTGATAATTTGCAATGAAATTTTTTCTGTTGCAAATGTTCAATTTTCTGTATTTTTTGTGATGGAAAAATCTGTCGCAAAACGCACGTTATGAAGAATTTTTCCGTTGCAAAATATTTTAATTTTTTAGCAGTATTTTTTAAATATTAAAAACTTGTAATCAAAATATAATATATTCATAAATCCAAAATCACCATATTTAACGATATTTATAACCATAAAATGATAAAACATCAAATCTTTTATAAAATCTAAATATAACATTAAATAAACAAAATATCTATAAATTCAACAATATAAAAGTATTAAAATGTAACTACCAAACTATAATTATCTTAACACAGTATATACACAAATGCATAAGTTAAAATCAATCATCATCATCATCCTCATCATCTGTGTTTATTCGTGGCTGTTCATTAGCAGGTCTGAATAAGGATGGTGTAAGAGATACATCTGGTTGAGGTACATGAGCATTCAGTGCCATGAAAGAGAGATTTGTAGGCAGATAAAATAGTGATGTATTAGGTTGAAATGATGGTGATGGGTTATGCATATTCTATTACATGAACATCTGTCGCATCATCACCTCCATATCCATGAATTTTTGTTTAAACATCATATTTTCTTCTCATACACCGTCATTTGTGATTTCAACATTTGTCATTTCTTCTTCCAATGACTTAATTTTTTGTTCATTTTCATGGGACGGATTATTTGGAAGTCCTGCAGATGAGTGACCCAAGACAAATGAAGCCTCACTTCCAAGTCCATAAATCCGCCCCTTTTTCAATCTGCCTACTATATCTTTCCACACCTGCATAAAAAAATATTACTACAAATTAATAACAATCAAATAATTCAATTGAAAAATAATATAAAATACAAATTAATAACTTAGAACTTTCACGTAAAGTTGAGATGACATGGGCACTGAAGAACTGTCAACACCATCACTTGAACTTTAACTAGAGAACTCTTCTAGTTGATTGTTGAACGTATTCTACACGTGAAGTATATAGAATGATTAACTTATATAAAAATTAAAACTTTTTATATTAAAAAGTAACATATATATGACATTTAAACTTTCTAACATAAAATTTATAATATTTAAACTTTCCTAGTTTTTATAAAACATACTACTTACATAAGTATTCTAGGCATGTTCATTGACTCATACGCATTTACCTATTTCATTTAATGATTCTGCAAGTCCAAGTGGGTATCCAAGTTCTTTCTCCTACATCCAAACACATTTATCAAGAATCAATTATAATTAAAATTAAATATTGATACTTTTATAAAAATTACCAATTATCTTTGTTGGATAGGTGTGAGATACATCCACCCTAATGAAATGGAAATCCAACACCATCGCAATTCAATGCTCGATTCACTTTATTCTGAGTACTTATTTTTTTGAATCCATCATTGGCCCATTCTTGAAGCAATCCATCCCACACTTTATCTCCCATCACAATAGGCTTCTTTTGGGATTGACGTGCTCAGTGCAATTTATTTTTCAATATCTTTGAGCCACGGTGCTCTAATATTTTGCAAATCAATGCACCCTTATGTTTATACCATGTAAAGTTTTTCTGAGGCACAAAAGAATTTAAAACATTTAGAGAATTCTTCCATTTTGATATGGACCTAAGAAATAAAATTTGATACTTAAAATAATTCTTACCTCAAACTCCTCAAACCACGTTGTTCTAACTCCATTTGGAATTTTTTCCATGATCTTCAAGATTGTCGGAAGTGCCTTTTAATAATATTACTTATTTCTTGAGCACATGCCAACTCCCCGTAGAACCTGTTTCACAAAGATATTTTTATATTATATATTAAAACGATAAAATATAAATTAGTAGTATACATAACATTATAAATTACTATAATTAAAAGGATTAGAAAATATTACTTTCTCCCTCAAGGCCGAATAAATATCCTTTGAGTAATATCCGTACTCCCTATATCTGTAGATGCCAGTGTAGATGGCATAGATGAGGGAATAGGTGATGCATCTAATGGAGGGCTACTTGGCACCTCACTTGGATAAGTGTGTGGAGGGATATATGACTCCGATCCAGTATTAGATGGAACAACCTTTCCTTTTTCTTTTCTACTACTTGACATCTATAACAAATATTATGTAAATTATTATAGATAAATAACATCAAACAAATCACCATCATAAATGTAAAATCAATCATAAAGATTGCAATCAATATGTACATGCAAATATGGACTAACTTGAGATGATATTGTTATAAATTTGAGAGGAAAACATCAAAAGAACCCTAAGGGGGTTTAAAACTTGTCATTTGCCAAAAATTTAGGTATATTAGTTTTTTTAATTGATGTTATAACGTTCTGTCAAAAAATATAATAATTACTAGATATAATTATCTAAATTTGAAAGGTGTATCCATCTTTACAGTTGATATAAATATCTTAAATTTAATTATTGTGCTAATTATATATATATAACACAAAAAAATGCTATAGAGGTCATTCATGCCATTTGCATAAATATATTGCTCATTTCTTACTATAAATTATTGAATTATGCATTGATGATTTTATAATAACATTTTCCTAAATATATTACTCAAGTAACTAAACTATAAATAATTGAATTATGTATTGATGATTTTACATCATCATTATGTACATGTTTGACTATGGATAAATCAAATTGGGTAGCACTGCTCAATATAATTGAGTAGCATGAAAATTGTCGATCGACAAGTTAAAGCCACCATCTTGGAAGTATAACTGTGTTTGAAATTGATAATATATATATATATATATATAGTACATCAATAATGAATTTTTCAATAAATTCACATTACATAACAATAAATTAAAAAACTAATCATCCTCCCCGTTGTCGTCATCCTCCTCCCCATCCTCGTCCTCATCCTCATTCTCGTTCTCATCCTCTTCCTCCTCGTCATCTTCATCCTCATCCTCTAACTCTTTATTATCACCTATCAATTGATTATTTTCGAGATATATTTCTTCATAAGGTCCCTCAATATCAAGTAAATCACCAATTGGATGGGTATCAACAAGTACATTGACTATGGTAGGTGGTTCTTGTAAAACTACCTCCACAGTATGATGTTTATCCACCCAAATTTATCTCTTTTAGCACCAAGATAAGGAATATAATATACTTAGGATGCATGTTGAGCAATGATGAAAGGATCAAACTTTGGATATTTTTCAATTTTTTTTTATTTCAATGGTATCATACTCTTTGTTTATCCTAATTCCACGGTTAGACAGTGTATCAAACCAATGACAGTTAAAGAGGAAAACTTTCTTTTCAGGTACACCTGAATACACTAGTAAGATTATTTCCTTCAGTTTTTCATAAAATTTTGACGATCCTTCACCATTGAGACATACTCCAAAATTGCACATCTTTTTTTTCTTTGCCAACGAATTTGTATGAAATACATATTCGTTAACAAAAAAACAATGCCATGTCTTGACTTGTCTCATGGGACCCCATGCTATATCTTTCAAATATTGATTTCATACCATATTTTCTGAAGTGTGCACCTATAAATAATAGTAAGGAATTGAATAATTAATATAGTTTTTGTTAGTTAACAAAAAGAATTATTTTTTTTAAAGGTTTTTAATACTTACATATTTTTGGAACCAATCTACAAAATAATCCTCAACAGATTGCTCCACTTGAAGGTTGCTGATGAAGGGAAAATAATGTCGAAGGTATGCTTTATACGTCTTAAAATATATTAAGCTTGAACATTAATTTTTTTCAATTCAAACTTATTAATTAAAAAAGAATTATATTGAATTGGAAAGTAAGCTTACTTAAGAAAAGGCACGACTTCTTCACAATTTATAAGAACTTGTAATGATGTAGCTTTTAACTCAGCATCATTCAACCATCTCCTAGAACACACTTACCAATAGGCTGTCCAGTTTGATTAAAAACTAAGAGAGTGCGAGGTTGTTGATCATTATAACCCTTTTTTTCATTTCATTTACTTCTCGCACTCCTTGATTGAATGTGAAACTCGAAGTAATACGATGAAAAATATGCTAATTCTTGGGTTACATATTCCTCACATATAGATCCCTCAACTTTAGCTTTATTTTTGACCATGCCTTTTAAATCATGTAAAAATCTGAAACATGAGAAGACATATATTTATAAATATTTAATATGTATGGAATATTTATAGTATTTACACATTAGATTGATTATTTACCTCTCAAAAGGATGCATCCATCTATATTGTACAGGCCCACAACTAAGTGCCTCATACGGTACATGTATCATCAAGTGCTTCATTTAATCAAAAAAACTAGGTGGGAATATGCGTTCCAACTTACATAAGACAACCAAGATATTTTTTTCCAATTGCAATAAACTATCTACACATAATTCTATTGAGCACAATTTCCAAAAAAATTAGCTTAATTCAGTTAAGGGCCTCCAAACATTTTATGGTAGCAAACTGAAGGCACTTGGTAGCAACCGTTGCATAAATACATGTCAATCATGAATCTTCAACGAATGTAATTTTAATTTTATTTTATCAACACATCTTGCCAAAATTTGAAGCATATCTATCTAGAATTTTAAGATCCTCTAACTAATTACACAACTCCCACCTTTGATAGACAGTTAAGGATAAACAAGCTTTCAGTTTAATGCATTTCTCATTTGGTAAAAGTCTCAAATGTAACCCTGATCTCCTACAATATTCCGCCAAGTCAAGTCTTGCCTTCTCATTATCCTTAGTCTTACCTTTGACATCCATCAAGGTGTTAAGAACACTTTCAAAGATATTCTTCTCGATATGTATAACATCTAAATTATGGCGAACCAAGTTATCATTCCAATAAGGAAATTCCCAAAATATACTTTGTTTTGTCCAATTATGTGATACACCACATCCAGGAAATTTACTAAAAGTTACTGGCAAGTCAATAATTTTGGGAACATTATAAATCCTCTCACATATTTGTTGATCGGTCAATCTAGGAGGTACCTCCAATTGTTCAATCATTCCCTTATAAAATGTATCTCTATTCCTCCTGAACATGTGATATGTAGGTAAGAACTGACGATGACAATCAAACCAAGATACTTTTTCACCATTCTTCAATCTAAATGCCTTAGTTCATTCCATACAAATTGGACATGCTAATTTTCCCGATGTTATCCAACTTGATAGCATGCCATAAGTAGGAAAATCATTGATTGTCCACATGAGAGATGCCCTTAATTGAAAGTTCTGCTTTTTGGAGATGTCGTAAGTTTCTACACCATCTTTCTATACCAATTTCAACTCATCAATTAATGGTTGCAAATAAACATCAATTCTGCTCTTAGGATTATGTGGACCAGGTATTATGCAAGTCAAGAACATGTAAGGAGTTGTCATACACAATTTAGGTGGTAAGTTATATGGAGTTACAATAATTGGCCAACATGAATATGGTGTAGTAGATTAACTAAAGGGGTTAAATCTATTTGCACATAATTCAAGCCTAACATTTCTTGGCTCATATGCAAAATTTGGATGAATTTCATCGAAATGCTTCCAAGAAAACCCATTAGAAAGATGACATAAAATACCAGAACTTCTTTTATTTTCAAAGTGCCACCTTATATGCTTGGCTGATTTCAAAGATGCATATAATCTTTTAAGCCAAGGAATTAGGGGTACGTAATGCATCCTTTTGTAAGGAATTCGCTTTCCCTTTTCATGACCTCTTCTAGTTGGTTTAAAATGGGGATGATTGAAAAACTTGCATTCATTCAGATTAGCATCAATTGTATAAAACAACATACAACCGTTGATACAACAATCGATCTTTATAGAATTGAACCTTAATTTTGAAACCAATTTCTTTGCTTGGTAAAAGTTATTTGGGACATGATTTTCTATGGGATTTGAGGATTTAATAAGTTGTGCCATTCGATCAAAACATCCTTTAGACATATTGTAGTTAGATTTTAAGCAAATCATTTATAGAGTCATAGACAACTCACAATGAATTTCACAACCTAACCACAACGGTCGCTGGGCAATAGCTAACATGTCATAAAAGGTTTAAGCATCTATGTTTGGAGGTTCCTCTCTATTCGGATTAATGCTTTCCTCATGATTAATTTCAATATGGCTACTAGTTCCCATAGCATCATAAACCAGGTTTTCATACCTATTGTTCGCGGCATCACTACAAAAATGAGCATTACTAGGAGCTCCCCTATGTATATTAAAATCCAAAGGTTTAGTCTCCCCATATGCAGTCTAATACTAATAATTAGGTTGAAACCCATATTTTAATAAATGTACATGTGCTTCATCTGGTATCAAAATTTTCAGATTCTTACATTTTGAACAAGGACACCTTATCCACCCATCCTTCAAACATTGAGGTTGGACAGATACATAATTAAAAAAAATTTCACACGAACAACAAACTCTCTTGTATAATTTTTTCGATTCAACAAGAGCCTATTATACATCCAACTACGCTTGGCATAAATATCCATATTCTGTAAATGAGTAAATTCATTAAAAATTATCTCAATTTGAGCGATGCAAAAGTAATTTTATTATAAATATTTTGATTTTGATAAAACTACTTGATTATTTACTTTATTAATGTATGTTCATTAGAAAGTAATTGCTTACAGTACAATAAAATTGATTATTAATATTATTATTATTTAGAGATGGATATATTTGGCAAATAAAAAAAATGAAGAGCAATCTACAAAAGAATTAAAGGATGACCTAACAAATGAAGTAGGTAAACAAATTATTTTGAGTTTGTTCGATTTTGGATATTAACATTTACTATGACTTTTAATAAATGGTAATCTCTTGTTTGATATGGACTATGATATTTGCGGGCCGGCCCGTGATTTGTCCAAAGCCTGTACTAAGATGAGATTAATAGCTATTGAAGTAATGGGTTTGAGGGTGAGATTATGTAATCTCAACTCTCCTTGAAATTTGATTTGGGAGTAAATATCAAAATTATTCTTCAAATTCATATTTTATTTCATATATGCATTAATTTCATGATTCCTATAGCAAGAATTTTGTCCAAACACCTCTATAAAATAAGATTACCAAATTGCCCAAAAATTAAGACTAAACATAATGAGAAGATCATTTTAACTGAAAACAATTAACTATATTAGTAAACACATAATGACACATAAACACTCCCCCTTATATCTATCATTATCATGCAAGCAATTAAAAACCAATCAATAACAAATAAGAAGGCTCTACCCCCTCTCCTAACATCCCATCCTCTTTCCTAGTTCCATCAATTCTAAATATTTATAATATATTATATTATAAAAATATATAAAATTAAAGCAAGATATCCAAACTTACCTCTAAATGCTCCACAAAAATCGACACTCACAAAGATTTCCACCAAGTCAAGATAGCCTACATTATTACGCACATGTTACAAGCGCACGTATTTATTAATAAATCATAATTCCACAAACTAAATGAAAACTTAAATATTGTATACAATTATTATTTGAGTTTAACTAACACGTAAATTAAATTTTAACTAAAACATAATCGAATTTTAACTAATTGAGATAATTAACTAAAACATATTAATAAGAACTAAAACATAAATCAAATTTTAACTAATAGAAATAATTAACTAAAATATATTAATAACAACTAAAACATAATCAAATTTTAACTAATGGATACAATTATCTAAAATATAATAAAAATAACTAAACATAAATCAAATTTTAACTAATGGAGATAATTAACTAGCCAATAATGAAGATAACTAAGACATAATTAAATGTTAGCATAATTAAGAAAATTACCTCAATTAATGAAAACAATACACAAGTATTGTACCTTCAAACTTGAAACAATAACCTAAACAACTATTTTAGTTTTCTTTTAAATTAAAACTAATTTTAAAAATAATTCAAAAAATAAATTTGAAATCTGATTGCCCAATGGCCGTCAGCCGACTAGCTATTAGCACCTGGTGTGGCCAGTTAGCTCACTGGCCCCACCAGCATGGTCGGCTGGCTAGCAATTTGCCAGCTGGTCGTAATGCAAAACATAAAAAGAAAAATAAAAAAAAGGAAGGAAGAGGAAAAAGAAAAAGTGGAAACTTGAGAGAGAGGAGAAAGAGAGTATAGTGGAAAATGGGGAATTACAGTAAGTTATTCGAGTTGAAAAATTATTTTTCTTTTCAATTTTTACTGTTTGCAACAAAAAAATCTGTCACAAAATTCAACTTTTGCGATGGATTTTTATCCGTTGCAAATTTTTTTAAAAAATTGCAAAATTTGCGATGAATAAAAATCTGTTGCAAAATTGCCATTTTGCAATGGAAAAAACCATCGCAAAAGGCAAAATTTGCTACGGGTTTTTTAAAAAAGTTGTAACATTTGCGATGAATTTTTTTGTCACTAATATTTTTTCAATTTTTTAGTCAGTTTGCGATGAATTTTGCAACAACAAATTTTGTGACGGATTTTTTGTTGCAAATTGCGTTGTAAATTGCGATAATTTTTTTCCATCGCAAAAATCCATCACAAACTGCCATTTTTTTAGTAGTGGGAGTTTTAGGGTGGTAAATGGATAGATGGATAAAGAGGGGAAGCAAGAGACAATATTGATGCGAGAGGGGGTTGAGTTCCTTTGCTTACTCGGTACTCCTATTGATAGCATCAAAAGAGGAATTGAAGTGTTGGCATGTTGTGGTGGAGTGTGGCCTGCCAATTGCCACATGTTGTCTTTGCCTCAACCACTTTTCTTGACCACAGTGTATCTTTCTAACATAATCTTTGGAATCGCTTAAGTAGTACAGGAAACCAGACTAACGTATTTACATACTCTTATACCGTTTGTTTGCGGGCTAATGTTGACTTAATTTTATTAATGATGATTAAAATTAGTATAAAGTGGTGGTGGATGTTATTTATGTATCAATTTTGGGATTAAAAAAAATTGAGAAATAATTGGGGCCAACACTTCTGCGTTAGATCCAGCCCAAATATTGAGTTAATTGGATGATGGTATTCCTTAGTAGGGCTGTTAATGAATCGAATCGAACAGAATATCTAAAAATTTGAATTTAGATTTAATTCAATTTATTTTACTTGTATTCGTATTCTTATTTGAATTCAACTCGAATTCTAATTGGGCTCGAATTCAATTCGAGTAACTATTCGATATATTCGGATTCAATTTGAATGTTTGATTAACTCAAATTTTCACTTAAATTTTGAATTATTTATTGATTTTTCACCTTTCATTATGGTTAGAAAATGAAAATACTTAATTTACCCAAAAAGTAAATATCAAATGCATGTAATAGTTGATATAATATTCAATAGTTTCATGACTATAAATCATCAAAAATTTAAGTTTTGAGAAATAAAAATATTAATATATATAATCAAATATATTCAAATATTTTATTGAATATCGAACTCAAATATTATTTGATTTGATTATGATATGGGATAGCTTAATAGGTTTAGCCCAACAAGCTATCGATCTCAGAGAGGGCTCCTGGGCCCACTTAACATACATAGCCCAATGGCACTTCTGGACCCAGTTGGGCCGAATCACTTAACTATGACCGCCTAGTCAAGTGGATTGTTCTCGATTGAACTCAACGGGAGGCTTTAAGCCACTTTGTTCATTCAATTATCTCTCTGGTCGACCACCTTGTTTGTTCGATCGTTATCAATTAGAGTGCTCACTCCGATGTTGACTTATATCCCTGCCATATTCAATGCTTTGATAGGTGGCATGTCTCCGCATTAATAGTGCATGCCACTCCAATATAGTCTCTACCATCAACCCTACCACCAACTCTGCTGCCAACTTTGGTAGAGAGGCGCACTACCAGAGTACTGTTCACCCTGAAAATCAAGAGATGATGCCACCTGAAATAGTATTAGGATTGGAAATGACCAACAACCCCCAGGCAAGGACAAGAGCCCTCTATACTTGTAGGGGCATCTTAAACATATCATCTACTAGGAGGAGGCTATAAATATCTTATTACCAGCCACACTCTAGGTAATGTCATATATACTATACGCTTTTATTCTTTTGTTCAATTACCTCATTTCAACCATAACTAACTTGAGCATCAGAGTGCTTTCATCGGGGCACCTCAGCTAGTTTAATGTTTGTATTCATTACAGATTTCAGACCTCAAAGAATATTGCTGTTAGATCATTCGACCACCTTGGTCGGATCAGCCTAAATATAACCCTATTCACTATAAACGACTTTCAACCTCATCATTTTGGTGTCGTCCGTGGAAATCTAGGTGGAGAGATATATGATCTAAGAGGAGATGAACAAGCTGAAGTTTGAAACCTCTGAGGTCGATAAAAAGAAAAATGAGGAAAGAGACAACTAGAAACATAGAGAAAGAGGTCGATATCCAATAAAGCGCTTCCACGACTACACCCTACTGAATATCCCGAGGAAAGAGGTACTGTACGTCATCTAGCACAATAATCTCCTTAAGAAATTGAGGAAGCTGATGGAGACTAAAGCAATGAAAAGGTTGAAGAAGTATTACCACTTTCATAAACAAAATGAGCATGACACAGATGAATGCTTCAATCTTTAGGATGAAATCAAAAGGCTCATCACATAGGGCCATCTCAAAAAATATGTAGTTGTTGATGCACAAGCTGAAGGGGGCAAAATTAATCGAATTTTTCATAGAGAAAGGTTGGTTAGCACGAGGAAGGAGGACAAAGGAAAATAACCCACCTAAGAAGATTGCACACCCATTCAAGGAGTAATTGATATGATCGTAGGAGGTCCCACTGGTGGTGACTCAAAATCAGCAAGTAGGCAGACTTAGAGAAGGAGACCAAAGCCTTGTTCATCGAAATAATTTTCCATCTATCGATGAATGTAGAGCCTATTTCTTTCACCGATAGTGACTTGGCCCACCTTAAGGGAAAGAATATTGACCACAAAGTTGATTGTCCTATGATAGTCTCTGTTAAGATTTCCAACTTTGAAGTGAGAAAAGTCCTGGTCGATAACAACAGTTTAGCCAACATCATCTTCCTTTCTACCTTGAAAAGAATAAAGTTGGGGCAACTGAAGTTTAAACCTGTGTGTACCCCTCTAGTTGGGTTTGGGGAGGTCAAAATGTATTCCAGAAAGGTCCATGAAACTATCGACGTTGTTTGAGGAGGCGCCCCTGAAGGACTTTGATGATGAACTATCTGGTGGTCGACGCCTCATTTGCTTATAATGATATCATTGGTCAACCAGCCTTAAATGATTTTCATGCTATTATCTCAACTACTACATGAAGATCAAATTCCCGACCCTGGCTGGCATAAAGGAACTGTTGTGTAACATCAAGAAAACTTGGAGGTGTTACAAAATTTTGATTGAGTTGAGCAAGTAGAAGACCCGACCACACTTGAAGACCTTGGGGGACGCCTCTACAGCAGACCCCGAGGAGGCCCAAGCCAATAAGAAAAAAAGTTAGAGGATACCTGAGTAAAGCCTGTCGAGGAGTTTAAAACTATTGAGCTAGAATAAGGAAATCCCGACAAGACAACTCGAATCGGAACAAATATAGGCCCTCACCTAGAATGCCTTATGGTCTATTTCCCGAGAAGAAATTGACATTTTTTCTTAGAAAGCATGTGACCTCAAGGAATCGACCTCAGTGTGATCGCGCACTGCCTTAATGTCAACCCCTTGTATAAATCGATCAAGTAGAAGATGAGGACATTTAATGCCGAGAGGACCCAGATCATCAAAGAGAAAGTCTAAAAACTCCTAGATGTAGGTTACATTGTAGAAATTCAATATCCATCTTGACTTTGTAGTGTTTTACTCGTCCCAAAAAATGACGGACAATGGCGTATGTGTAATGATTCCGCAGATTTGAATAAAGCTTTCCCTAAGGATCCTTATTCCGTATCTTGAATAGATTTACTAGTAGATTCCACTGTTGATTGCGAGTTATTGAGTATGATAAATGCATTCCAAGGTTATTATCAAATATTCATGGCCCCTATAGATAGGGATAAAACTTCTTTTGTGGTTTCCAATGGAGTCTATTGCTTTTTGGTCATGTCTTTTAGACTAAAAAATGTTAGAGCAACTTACCAAAGGCTAGTCAATTTTGTGTTAAAAAATGAGATAGGAAAGTCAATGGAAGTGTATGTTGATAGCATGATTGTAAAGACGACAAAGGACCTAGGACCATTTGCTCGACCTCAATCACTTTCACAATATTTAGAGCATTTGATCTAAAGCTAAATCCAAATAAGTGTACGTTTAGGGTTCGAGGAGGTAAATTTCTAGGCTATATGGTCAGTCAATAGGGCATCGAGGCCAATCCACAGAAGATTTAGGCCATCTTGGACATTACTCTACCTCGAATTGTCAGAGATATACAATGGCTGGTCAAAAAGATTATTATCTTGGGCAAATTCATCACAAAGTTGGAAGACAAGAGCTCACCTTTCTTCAAAAATCTCAAGAATGCTAAGAAATTAGATTTCTAATGTAATGAGCAGTGTGATTAGGCATTGGTCGAGTTGAAGCAGTATTTGTCTTTACCCCATATGCTTGCAAAACCCAAACTTTGTGAAGTTCTTGATATATATTTAGCAATTTTGGAGGCATCCATTAGCTCGATCCTGGTCTCGACCAAAGATGGAAGCCATCAACCAGTCTACTATTGTAGTAAGTCACTCTAAGGGTCGGAGCATAACTACCTAGAGATCAAGAAATTTACCTTGGCACTGGTCATCATGGCTTGAAAGCTATATCCATATTTATAGTTTCATGCCATGATAGTATTGACTAACCAGTCGTTGAAGCAAATGATGTCAAAGCTAGACACATCTTGTAGGTTAACTAAATGAGCTATTGAATTGGGAAAATTTAACATTACCTTTCAACTGAGAATAGCCATCAAGGCGTGGGTCTTGGTGAACTTCATTACCGAACGAGTTGACATGCTGGAGAGAAATTGTGAAGCCTCTCTTGTTTGGACTTTACATGTCAAAAGGTCATCAACCACATCTGGAGGGGGAGCAGGAGTAGCTTTTCATTCCTCAACTGTGGAGGAGTATGAGTTTACGATCAGACTTGACTATGTAGTTACTAATAATGAGGCAGAATATGAGCCCTCCTTGTGAGGAAGAGGATGGCACTTGATTAAAGCATCGAGCACCAAGCTGTGATCATGAACTCCATGTTGGTAGCAAAACAGGTTGAAGAAAATTTTGAAGCTAAGGATTCAAATATGAGCTAGTACCTGGCGGAGGTCAGAAAATTACTATGCAGTGATACAGGTTGAAAATAGCAAACAACTATAACAAAGGGGTCACACTGCGCCTTTTTAAGGTCAAAGACCTCATTCTCAAAAAGGCTGAGGTATCCAAGAATATTGGCAAACTCGATCCAAAATGGGAGAGACCCTATGCCATTGTGAAAGTATTAATGCATAATACTTACAAACTTGCTAATGTGGATGGGGGTGAGCTCCCTCACCCGTGGAACGCTACCAACCTAAAGAAATTCTACATATGAAACCACATTGTAATCCTCCTCATATTCTTTGATATGAATAAAGTTCTTGCAATACTGCTACCATTTGTTTGCATTGTCACAACCGTATCTATCTTACACCATTCCAAGTCCTAAGTCAACCTCGTAGTTGATGAATAAATAGCTTCATGCTACTACTTAAGTTTCAAGTCGATCCTGTAGTCAACAAATAAGTAGCTCCATACTGCCACTCAAATCTCAAGTCGACCTCATAGTCGATAAATAAGCAACTTCACACTGTCACTCAAGTTCCAAGTCGACCCCATAGTTGACGAAAAAGTAACTTTATGCTGTCGCCCAAGATTCAAGTTGATCCCATAGTCAATAGAGAAGTAGCTTCACGCTGCCTAATTAAATTTTGAGTCGACCCCATAGTTAACACAAAAGCAGCTTTGCGATGCCAAACTAAAGTTCTAAATCAACCATGCAGTCGACTTAAAATAGCTATACACTACAAACATAAGGCTTTTTAGCCTAAACTAAATGATTGACCCAATAGTCGATCAACAAGTAGACAATAAAATAATGAAAATCGACTGTAAAGTTTAGCACGCTTTGGCACAACCAGGCATATCCCTTAACACTAATCAAAAATCAATAACAAAGTTGTTGAATGTTGCGTTAAATTATATAGATAACTAACATGGTTGTCAACTACCCACGCATACAATCGCGATAGTAAAGTTGCATTCAACAAGAAACATGTGAAATTCATTTCATTCAATAATAAAGATGTGAAAAAAAGATCTTTCATTGATTGGAATATCCGTTACAATGGCATTTTATTACATAAAAAAAAAGAAAAAGAAAGAAAAGCGAAGCAACAGCAATAACAACAGAAAGTTCAAAGATCAAGTCTGGCTCAACTTGGCCTGATCACTTTCTAGCCAGTCTTGATTAGGCTTCGACATTGCATACATGAGTAGCTGAATGGCTTGAGGTGGTCGGGAAGGCTCCATGATGTCGTTCATAAAGTTAGTTGAGCGCAACACGTACTGTGCAACATCAACTTGCTCCTCTTTCAATTAGACAGTAAGGTCCTTAGCGAAAGCAAATTCACTCACTAATTAAGCCAACCTGACCTTGACCTTAGCCTATTTTTGTTGGGCCTCAGTCAAGGGATCATCAAGAGCGTTTGTACCTATATCTCTCTCAACGCCCCCATCGACCACCCCTTTCTCAGACTCTAAATAAAGCTATAGCTTCTTATCCAGGGAAGGGCTTATTTTGTTCTTATCTTTGGCCCAAAAAGCATAACCCAGACATTCAAGCTACTTTACTACCTTGTGAAATACATCATAGACATCATTGATTGACATAATTACGCTAAATATAAACTGTTCCACCACATCCCTCTGCATTGTGGGGAGTTGTCGAGCAAAGGTATCTCATGCCTCCACTAGCCATCTATGCGACTAGCTGATTAGCTCGATGAGTAGCTCACCTACCCATCCAAGTTAGCCCTTTTCAGCATGGAGTCCATTTGACTCCTCTCCTCGATCGCTTGCACCAGTTGTTGATCTTTAGCATTCAACTATTCTCAAAGGTCAGCCATCTCCTTAGTTGGTTGATCGACCTAGATTTGGGAAGACTCGAGTTCAATCTTGAGGGTCTTTGCATCCCCTCCCTCTTATGGCTCTTCGCAGTCAGTCAATGCCAACTCCGACTGATGGTAAAGGTTATATCCCAACTGGTTCACCTGAAACACAGAGCATCAGTGAACAATACAACTTTGTGAAACACGAATTCAATGAGAAATAGTCGATCTCACATTTACCAGATTACAATGGTTGGCCAGAGCCCTGAGCATTCCAACCTGACTCAGCTGCATAAGTCTCTGTTGGTCCTAAAAAAAGAGCCCGATCACTATCCACTTGAGGGCGTTAGGGCCAACCATCCCCGAATGTATGATAGAGGTTGAATTAATCACCTCCATGGTAAGGTCGGGCCAGAAATGGGGTAATTCTAGCTGAGATAGTTGAAATAGCAACCTATTGCCACGCTTGCCGAATAAGTCATAGCCCGTCACTACCTTCTATTTCTCTTTATCACTTGTGAACCTCTTGGGCGTCGAGCGTCCTTACTTGGTCATTTGTCTCTTACCTCAACCAATAGGGCCACCTTGAACGCACTTCTCTAGTTGAACGGGTTGGGGCTAGGGTATCTATTTGATTTGAGGAGTTGTGGGGGTGGTGGTCAAGCGAGTTGTGGGGGTAGGTTTTGCTATGGAGGCCTTTCTCTGAGTAGCCACTCGATGATGCTCTTTATTCCTTTGCACTCTTGCTATAGCTTCTACTCGATTGCAGACCATTACCTTTTCTCGATTTGCTAACAAAAGATAAAATAAATCGATCAAAATTAAGTAGAAAGAAATATGTTATTAACACAATCAACGAAGATCTCTACCTAGCCGATTGTCGGTGGAAAAGTTGAGCTTAACTGTTAATAGGCTAGCCAACACCAAACACCTTTCTTTGGTCAAAGTTAAGGCATCCACACGCCCAAATTCGACCCGATCCCTAAAAAAGGTATTGGGCCAACTAGGTGTTTGGTTCCCTGGTATTTCCATATGCCCTTTCCACCATCCCCTCAGAATGTTAAACTCTTTGGGCCCTCAAATATAAAGAAAGTGTTTCTTTTACTCCTAGCCATACAAGGAAAAGAGTGCTACCAAGAACTTTCAATACAAATGTGCCGTAAGATAATAGAAGTCGGACTCCTTACTGCTATCCGACTTTCGAGACATGGGTAAATGGAATAGATTTGAGAAATTGGTAAAAATGGTTGGCTGGTCCAATAGATACATTAGCACAGCAAAGCTATAAATGGTGGCAAAATAGCTAAAAAGAAATTGGGTTATACAAACCTCGAGGCCCACCAAGAGGTCGACTATAGCTGGTGCTAAAGAAAATCTAAGGCTGCACCTCAACCCCTCCTCAAACATTGTTATGCATCCCCTTGGAGGTCGATACATCCTACCTCAAGGCCTAGGCACCAAAAGTTCTTACTTATCGAGAATGTGGTACATCTCCCTAATTCGAACTTAGTCAGCGAGGGAGATTATGGAGACTATTTCACTATAGTGGTTTGGAGGGAATAATCAACCACGCGATGCAGGTACTTCACTCAGGTCAGCCTCGCCCCCAGAGGTAGCCCTCTCTGTGCTTGAGTTACTCAAGGTTGAGCTATTGCTTGACGAACTATCAGAACTATTCTCACGTGTATTCTCAGATGCACTGTTAACCCTAATTCCCCTTTGAAAATGGATACCCTCAAACTTAGTGTTTTCACTATCTGAAGCACTAAACATCTTGGCAAAGCAAAAGGAAAGAAAGCACAAGCTGGCAGAAGAACTTACAGTAGATAGCTTGAAAACTCTAAGTGTATGAAGGATTTAGAGAGCTTTGAAAGTAAGAACTCAATCATAATAGATTTAAGTAAAAGTATAAAATGGGTGTCTCTACTCTTCATATTTATAGGCATTTGGATGTGGGAACCTAAGCGGCAGTAATAATTGCACTACTACCTCTTGATACTTTATATTTTATGATATAACTAACGCATTAAATGCGCAAAATTGCTAGAAATGCTGGTCAAGAATTTGAAAACCTTGGTCGAGAGCTCAAAACCCAGGTCAAATATGCATAACTATTGAAAACCATCATAAATGCCACCCAATTATCTACTCCCTGTTCCTTCTCATCGACAAGCTCAATTAGGACCAAGAGTGGGGAGGACTCATAGATAGCCCAATAGGCCCAGCCCAATAAGCTATCGACCTTAGAGATGGCTTTTAGGCCTACTTAACATGCATAGCCCAACAATGCTTCTGGACCTAATTGGGCCGAACCACTCGACTATGATCAATTGATCGAGTGGATTATTCTTGACCGCACTTAGTGGGAGGTTTCAAGCCACTCTGTTTATTCAACCATCTCTCTGGTTGACCACCTTATCTGTTTGATCATTATCAACCAAAGTGCTCACTCCGGCACTGACTTATATCCTTATTGCATTCAATGCTTTGATAGGCAGTAGAGGTCATATCCCAACTGGCTCACCTAAAACACAGAGCACTAGTGAACAACACAACTTTGTGAAATAATAATTCAACGAAACAGTTGACCTCACACTTACTAGATTACAATGGTAGGCTAGTGTTCCAACCTGACTCAACTGTATGAGTTTTCGCTGGTCCTTGGAAAAAAGCCCAATCACCATCCACTTAAAGGCGTTAGGGCCAGCCATCCATATCTGTATAATGGAGGTTGAATTAGTCTCCTTCATGGTGGGGTCAGGCTCAAAGCGTAGTAATTCTAGCTGAGATAGTTGAAAAAGCACCCCATTGCCATGCTTACCGAACAAGTTGTAGCTCATCACCACTTTCTGCTTCCCTTTATTGCCCGCGGTCCTCTTGGGCGCCAAGCCTCCTTACTCGATCATCTGTCTCTTGCCCCAACCTACATGGCCACTTTGAACGTGCACCTCTAGTTGAGCAGGTTAGGGCTGGGGTGCGTGTTTGATTTGAGGCGCTGTGGTAGTAGTGGTCAAGCAGGTTGAGAGAGTAGGTTTCACCACAGAGGCCTCTCATCGAGTAGTTGCTCGATGGCACTCTTCATTTCTCTGTGCTCTTACTGTAGCTTTTGCTCGACTATAGGTCATTACCTCTTCTCGATCTGCCAATGACAGATAAAATAAATTGATCAAAATCGAGTAGAAAAAAATATGTTATTAACACAATCAATGAAGATCTCTACCTAGCCGATCACTAGCGAGCAAGTCGAGCTTAACTGGCAATAGGCTAGCCAACACCAAACACCTAGTTAGCCCAACACCTTTATTCAGGACTTGGTCAAATTTAGGCATATGGAGGCCTCAGTTTTGACCCAGTTGAGTCAGATCACTGACTATGGCCGCCTAGTCAAGTGGATTGTTCTCAACCACACTCAATGAAAGGCTTCAAGCCACTCTGTTTGTTCAACCGTCCCTCTGATCGACCAATTTGTTCGTTCAATCGTTATTAACTAGAATGTTCACTCTGGCACTAACTTATATCCTTGCTGCATTTAATGCTCTAACAGACGGTATGTCTTCACATTAATGGTGGGTACCACCCCAGTACAGTCTCTGCCACCAACTTTGGCAAAGAGGTGCACTACCAGAGTACTGTTCACCCTGAAAATTAGGAGATGATGCCACCTGAAATAGTATCGAGATTAAAAATGATTAACAACCCTTAGGCAAGGACAAGAGCCCTCTACATTTGATAGGGGCATTTTAAACATATCATCTACAAGGAGAAGATTATAAATACCTAATTGCTAGCCACACTCCAAGTAATGCCATATATACTATACACTCTTACTCTTTGTTCAATTACCTCAATTCGATCATAACTAACTTGAGCGTCGGAGTGCCTTTGCCAGGGACACCTCGGCTAGTTTAACATTCGCTATTCGTTACAAATCTCAGTTCTCAAAGAATATTGCTATTGGATCATTTGACCTCCCTGGTCGGATAAGCCCAAACACAACCCTATTCACTATAAACAACTTTCAACCTCATCAGATTCGGATTCGGTTATATATCAAATATTTATTAGACCGAAATTCAAATTCAAATTTGTTAAATTTTGACCTCAAATATGCTATTCAAATTTGAATCTCGAATTATTTAATAAAGGTTTGATTCATTAATAGCTTTATTCCTTAGGCGGGGTGGTTTATTATTCAAAAGCCGGCGGAAGCTGAAAAGCCAAATTGAAGGTCCGTAGAAAAGAACTCGTCCATTGTTGCATTAACTCCAAATTATGTGTCCATTTGAAACTTTAAATTTGAAATCATTATATAATTCGTCATAATTAAAAAAATATACATAGATATGAAAAGATAATTTGATAATTATTAAAATTTATCAAATATAAAACTACTATTTGACGTGGAAAAATTGAGTTCAATAAAAATTATCCGTTGGATCCCTTTTATATCAGATAGCAAAGCTCTTGACAAAGATTGTATGGGTGAGCGATCAATACTGAGAAGGTGAAAAGAATGACACATTTGTGGTTTGTTAAATGGGATTAGACCACGGGCACCATGCGCTAAGATATGATTAGGCAGTGTTCAACTTAGCTAGATGATGTGCCCATAGAGCTGGGCAATGCCCATACGGAACTGAAATAGGTGTACGCGGGATTGAAATAGGACTTGGCGTGCAACGTGATAGACAACACACACACAAACACACAACAAAGGGGCTGGCATAACGGGGCCTACAATTAATTGGGGACGCAAACAGGCAGCTAGCAGGCACCTGGCGAACATGATGAGAATGTGGTGTGTATAGTTGATGGACAGGTTGGCTGAAAGTTAAGGCAGTCTATGCGCGGCATGTGCGAGCGATTAGAACTTAGTCAGGATAACTGTTGAGACACTTGGCCAACTTGAGGCGGACTTGCTGGAAACATTTGAGAACAGTGGGTAGTTGTGAGGAAAATTGTTGGAAAATTTGGCAGCATATCAATAGGTCATTTTCTCAGTAGACGGGGGATGTCTGCTGCATATTTTAAACTAAGACCATACAACTCCTAAGAGATAGAGACAAATAGATAGTCTGTAAGCAGATTTGAGAGGGGAATGTGTGATGGCTCAAGGCCATTTCCAATGTATTTGATTGATACGATTTGTTAGAAATATAAGGTATGTCTATTTTAAACATTAACTTGAAATCATTAGATACTTCATCATAATTAAAAAAGTATACATATATATGAAAAGATAATTTGATAATTATTCAAATTATCAAATGCAAAAACATTATTTGATATGGAAAAGTTGAGTTTAATAAAAGTTCTGTTAGACCTCTTTTGTGTTGGATATACAAGTTCCCAAGAAAGATTGCATGGATGAGCGTTCAGTACCGACATGGGCAAGTGCAGCACATTTGTGGGCTTGTGGGCTAAGTCTTGCCCAAGATGGGATTAGGCCATGGGCCTAGGTTGGACAGGTCTGTATGCCATGCACAAACAAGGCTGCCATGCGCAAGCGGCATTGGCGCACATAGCAAAGAGGCCGACATGACGAGGCACATAGTTGGGCGCCTGGACGAGCAACTGACACACAGTTGGCACACACAATAGATGTGTGGTGCGCACAACTTAAAGTTGACAAACAAGTTGGCTTACAAGGTAAAATTCTCTCAAAATGGAAGAAAAAAAACTCCTATGGAAATAAGTGGAATTTGTTGAAATATGTAAATTTATGTCTATTTTATTTTATTTTATTTCTATCTATCAAGTATTATTTTTATCATTAAATTTGTTAGTGTGATTTGTGAATTCTTGATGAATTAAATCTTCCACCTAAATTATTTCCATTGTGTTCTAACAAATTAGTATCCAATATCACCTTATTGAAATCATTAACCTGGTGAGTAATAGATATACCTTCCTTCATCCTGAGGGTGTACAATCGCTATTTCAAATACAACCAATTTGCAAGGGATTTCGTCATATACAGACTCTCCATCTTTAACCACTATCTTGTTAGTGTTCTTTCTACGGTAACCTCTCTCAATATATTATCAGCTAGTAATATTATCGAATTACCATAAGCCTTCATCATAAATTCATCCTTATCCTTATCTAAAAGCGTCTCTAACAAGAAATCTCTACTCTTTAGCTCTCTGCAAACTTTATTGACATAGAATGGCATGCATCTTCATCTTTCACAGCCTAAAATTGTTCTTCCCCTTGAATTTTAAGTCAAGATGGAAAATTGTTCAGTATGCCTTGAAATTCTAGTTGAAAATGGTGAGAAACAGTGAAAACAGCAAAGAAACAGTGCAGAAATAGGGCAAGACTATGTCAAGACATCATGTTGGGCACGCTCTGGTGCAAACAGATAGAACATTATGTGTTGGGGTGCTTGCGCCTAGGCGTGCACAAGTGAGGATGCTGCACCTGGACATAAGGAAAAATATGTCCAGGCACATGGCTTGGGCAAAGAAACTTGCGACTTGTGGGAGGGCGCAAGTAGGCCACGCCCTGGCTTAAGTGCTTTTGCCCAATTTGGGCGCTTGTGCGCTGGGGCGCAAATTCTGTGCACTCCAAGTAGTGCACAAGGCCCATAGCCCATTTTGCATTTTTGGGGTATTTAAACCTTACTTTTTCATGTTTTCATAGAGTAAACCTTATTCAAATTAGTTCTAGACTTTTTTTTTAGATTTTTTTTTTCTCTAATGAAGGCTTGGACAAGAGAGTTAGGTTTTCTCGTAAAATTTGTGGAATTTGAATTTATATTTGATACTTGATTTGAGATCAATAAAATTCATCTCTCTATCGAGTGTAGTAGGCACATTATTGAATCATGTTAAATTTTGTATTTTTTTCATTGAATTGTTTTACAGGTATTTTTTAATTATTGTTATTTGATTTTTATGGATTACAACAATAGCAAAGAGGCCGGCATGACGAAGCGCACAGTTGGGCATGTGAATGAGCAGCTGACAGACACTTGGTGCGCGATAGGTGCGTTGTGTGCACAGCTTGAGGTTGACAGACAAGTTGGCCTATACTAAAGGCGTTTTGTGCAAGGCATGTGCAAGTAATTAGGGCTTCAACAGGAGAATCATTGAGACATTTGGCAGACTTGAGATAGGCTTTTTCACTACGTTTGAGAATAGTGGGTAATTGCGGATAAAACTTTCGAGATGCTTGGTAGCTTAAGGCGGCTTTTTGATAAAAAAGAAAAAAAGAAAAAAAAAAAGAAGAGATGCTTGGTAGCTTATTAGTAGGTTGTTTTCCTAGCTGACGGGAGATGTCCACTGTACAATTTTGTAGGCTATCGTTATGTTCTTTTGTGTTTTCCTAAGAAAATTTTTAATTCCTAAACAAATTTTAAAATGAATGTACATTATTCAAATTTTCTACTAAAACATTCAAATTTTATCCCCAAAAAACTCCTCTCAATTCACCTAAAAAATCCTACAGCCTAAAAACCAGACATACTCTCTTATTTTGTCACTATATTTATCGCATCACTAATTTATTTATCACTTTTTTACTTTACTCATCTATGCACACACACAGACATATATATATATATATATATATATTTACATATATGAAAATAATAAAATTTTACTAGTTAAAAATTTCTAAAACTTATGTTTACAGATTTAGTTAAATTAATTATTGAAAAAATAAATTAAATTTAATTAAATATTATTTATGATATTACTAAATAATTTATTTATTGAATAACATATTAAATTAATTAAATTTACAAATTAATTAAATAATATATTAGTTATATTTAATATTTAATGTATTAATGAAATATTATAATTATTCATTTAATAAAAAATGTAAGATGTTTTAATTTGATATAATAAATAAATTAATCCTCTTCAAAAATATTCTTCATTAAATATTATTCTTCACATTTATTTAAAATTATAATAAAAAATTTAATTATAGGGTGATATTTATTTAATAATCTATTAAGTTTAATAAATTAATATTGATATGCTTAAAGTAATTGTTGAGCAAATTAATTAAATTTATGTGAAATTATTTTATTATTGCTAAGTATATATTTACTAAATAATGTATTAACTAAATAATAAGTTAAAGTAATTAAATAACTTATTAAATTAATTAAATTAATTTATTTAAATAACTTATTATTTATATATTAATTATTTTTCATAGTTTAATTATAATTAAATATTATTTTTATTTATTTAATAAATAATTTAAGATGATGTAACTTCATATAATATAATATTATTTTTTTTTTAATTTGATGAATCCTTATTAAGTCTTATATATATAAATTATTAAAAAATTATTTTATTTAAATAAATAACTAAGTTTTATTTATACATAAATCGAAAGTAATAAATAGTTAAATAATTGTATTTTAATTAGTTAACAACAATTAGTTTATAATTAATGTACAGTAATTAAATTTGTTTTATAAATTGATATTAACAATTATGATATAAACAAATTTTTTTAGAATTAATATATAATTATGATTTCATGAATAATTAATATTTATTAATATATATTTAATTCCAAATAATACATCAGTTACTAATGTTAATTTATGAAATATAAATTTCAAAATAAATAACTAATTAAATGAATTAAATGCATATTTCAATCATTAAATATATATATACACACACATACATCATCATCCAACTATAAATAAATATATATATATATATACATATAATATATAAAAAAATTCACTTTTACCTTACAAACCTAACAAAAAAGTAACTGATTTAACATCTACGGTAAAGTTTGTCTCCCCCCGAAACATAAAGAAATAAATAATTTATTTTCAAATTATTTTCTTTATTTTCTCGAAACAAAAAGAAACACTTGGCATATTTTTCAAATTTTCTCCCAAAAATTCATTTCCCCAAAATTTTTTCTACAAAATGCGCAAAAGGTAAAAGAACATAGTGTATACATTTTAGGCCTAGACGACACAACTATCAAGAGACAAAGATAGAGAGATAGTTGGTATGCAAATTTGAGGAGAGAAATGTGCGATGGCTCAAGGCCATTGTAGACATATTTATTTTGCTCAATTGGAGAGTGACATGCAAAAAATAATATGTTAGTTATTGATTCAAAATTTTCTATTTATTTTGGAATTTATTAAATTTAATTCCAAAATATAAATAGTTAATTTTAATTAATACTTGAGTATTTATTTTATGCTCAACTCAAATATTGACAAATATCGAAGATGAAGTGTTTACGTCTATGAACCAATCAAATCAAAGATACTTGATATTATTTATTAATATATGATATTACTTTTTGATATATGATATTATCTCTTGATATTTGATATTATCTTGTTAGAGAAATAACTATAAAAAAAGTTCAAGTTAATTCAAAAGTTTTCCATAAAGTATTTAGATAAAAGGGGTGACCAAATCTCATTCTACACACAACACACAACACAAGTGCTAGCAAGTGAGAAAAACTTTGAAGGAGTCCAGCAATTCTCTCTAGTAAATTCAAAGAGATCCACAACGTTCAAGACGTTCTTCACGGAACTCATATATTTTTGGTATTTGATTTGAAATCAAGGTGCAAAAGTCTCGAATTGGCTTTATTTTCTTCAAATAAATTTAAGAAAATCCACAATGTTCGAGTTATTTTCCCCGAAACTCATCATATTTTAGTGTTTGATTCAAGATTAAAATGCAAAACCCACGAAGTGTGGTTATTTTCCTCAAATCAAATTTAAGGAGATTCACAATGTTTAAGGCATTTTTCGTGGAGCATATTAAATTTCAAGATCATATTTGGATAGGAAGAATCAGAGTATTATATTAGAGATTGAATCCACAATTAATAAGTTTGAACTTTATTTTATTTCTATAGATGTTTTTGTCTTGTACTTTAATTTATTGTAGACAAAGAAATTTGCGTTTATAAATTTTTGGCATGCCCAGTGGGGCAATCGCTACCTCTTATTTCTTTTCTTCATCAAGATTGAAGTATCAAATGATTGCCAACAAAACTACGACATTAAAAATTATTACCTCAAATTCTTCAAATGTTATAGCCAAAAAGTGTTGTTATTATCGCAAAAAATATGTTCAAGAAGTTGTAATCATCTTTGAAGCTAGCTCCCTTGCTTGCAATGGAAAAAGTGTTGCTGCATTTTGTTGATATGAATGAAGATGCTGGAGACTCAAAGGAAGAATCCTCATCATCCATTCCCCACTCAACATCAAATTCCTTGAGCATTGCAACGACGATGGTGACAAGTGCTATAACTTTAGAATAACAAATTTTAAATTTGATGAGGCCATTGAAGGACTAGTGAAGCATGTCCAAGAGTGAGACTTACAAATCTCCAAATTGATGAGCAAAGTGGACAATCTTGATGCCAGTTTCATGGTGGAGAAACAAATTGAGGCTCAGGATGAAGGTGTAATAAAGAACTACAAGTTTCCATTAATGGACTAATTCCTATTGACCTATTGAAGGAGTTTATCATGAAAACTATCAAAGACAAGCTTAATGGAAGTTCTACGTCTTTTATGACTTACTCTAAGCTATATATTCAAAAGATTGACAACTTAAAGATGCCAATTGGTTACCAACCCCAAAGATTTAGCAATTCGATGGCAAGGGCAACCTTGTTGGGACATATAGAGATCATTTGGTCAAGCAATTTATTCGATCATTAAAAGATTATGCTTTTGATTAGTATACTAACTTGGAGGCAGACTCCATCGATAGTTAGCGGGCAATTGGAACAAGAGTTCCCCAATAGCTTCTATAACACTTGAAAGACAGTCAACATGAATGAGCTCACTAACTCTTGCCAGTGAAAAGAAGAACCTGTCATTGACTACATCAATAACTTGAGAAATTTGAGTCTTAATTGCAAAGATCAATTGTTGAACGCTTCAGCAATTGAGATGTGTATCTAAGGAATGTTTTGGAGTCTTTGCTACATACTTGAAGGAATCAAAACAAAAACTTTTGAAGATTTGGCAACTCGCGCACATAATATTGAAATAACCAAAAACTTTTGAAATTTTGACAACCCATGCACATAATATTGAAATGAGCTTGAATTTTGATGAATAAGAAGAAGATTAAAGTGACACTGATGATGAAGATGGTTGGAGTAATTATTTTTCATCTCAAAATTCCAAATGCTCCTCGATATGAGCTTAAATTGTCAATAATGCTTCTAGATAAGAGCATAAATTATCTAAAAGTCTCAAGTTTCCAAATCCAAGACCCAAGCTGTCAAGTATTCAAATCTAGAAGTCAAGTCTTCAAGTTCAAGACTCAAGTCTTTAAGTCCAAATTTAAAACTCAAGTCTTCAAATCCAAAGTTAAGTCTTCAAGTTTCAAAATTCATGACTCAAGTCTCTAGATCTTCAAGTCAAGTCTCAAGTTTCTAAGATTTCAAGTCCAAAACTCAAAATTTCAAGTCTCTAAATCAAAGAATCAAGTCTCCAAGTTTTCAAGTCCAAAGTTCAAATTTACAAATTCTATGTGCTATTTGATAAGAGCAAAAACTATCAATAGGTCTCTTAGATACGATTATAAACTATCTAAATATTTGAAATCTCCCCATGTGCTCCTTAATAAGAGCTTAAATTATTAATAAAGCTCCTAAATACAAGCATAAACTATCTAAATATTCAAAATTTTCCCACGTGCTCATTGACAAGAGTTTAAACTATGCATAATGCTCCTAGATATGAGTATAAATTATCTAAAATTTTTAATTTAAAGTCTCCCCATGCTTTCTTTGATAAGAGTGTAAACTGTCTATTTAGTCAAACTCAAGTAAACTCCTTGATACGAATATAAATTGTCAATCAAATTCAAGTGGACTTCTTGACACGAGTATAAAATGTTTATTAAAGTTAAATATGCTTATTGACACACGAGCCTAAACTGCATGCTACTCATTGCTCGCATGAGTATAAATTATGTACAGCACCCCCCTCAAAAGAATGTTTACTTTGAAATGCATTATAACTTGATCTATTTATTGGGTTCATAAGTAGATGGGAGGACTTCATCATAAAAATCTCCATGAATTGGCAATCCATAAAGTCCATGAAGATTCCATAAAGAGATATAGTTCTTAACAGTCGTATGCAACATGTTTGTAGAAGGACTCCATAGCTTAAGGAACGCTTGGTGGATTTCTTGTCATAGACTTATTTGAAAAAAAAGAGAGAAAAAGGAAACATTCTCAAATGTTTCAAGTCTTGCCTTCTCGTGGATGATTGGCACATCTTTGGACATTCCTTGAAGTGGGGGTATTTGTAGACATATTAATTTTGCCTAATTAGGGAGTGACACGTATAAAATAATATGTTAGTTATTAATTCAAAATTTTCTATGTATCTTGAAATTTATTAAATTTAATTTTAAAAGATAAATAGTTAATTTTAATTAATACTCTAGTGTTTAGTTTATACTCAAATCAACTATTGACAAGTGTCAAAAATAAAGTATCTACATCTATAGACCAATCAAATAAAAAATATTTGACATTATTTTATTGATGGTTGATATTATTTCTTGATATATGATATTATCACTTAATATTTGATATTATCTTATTAAAGAGATAACTATCAAAGAAATTTAAGTCAATCTGAAAGTCTCCCATAATGCATCTATATAAAGGAGGCAATCAAAACTCATTCTACACACAACACATAACACAAGTGCTATCAAGTGAGATAAGCTTTGAAGGAGTCCAACAATTCTATCCAGCAAATTCAAGGATATCCATGATGTTCAAGGCGTTCTTCATGGAGCTCATATATTTTTGGCATTTGATTCAAGATTAAGGTGTGAAACACTTGAATTGGTGTTGTTTTTTCAAATCAAATTTAAAGAGATCCACAATGTTCAAGGCATTTTTTGTGGAGTTCATCATCTTGACATTTGATTCAAAATAAAGGTGCAAAACCCTCGAATTGGGGTTATTTTTTTCAAATCAAATTTATGGAGATCCACGGTATTCAAGGCATTTTTCATGGATCTTATTAAATTTCAAAATCATATTTGGAAGGGATGAATCGAAGGATTAGATTAGAGATTGAATTTATAATTTATTAGTTTAAACATCATTTTATTTGTATAGATTTTTCTTGTTTTGTAATTTAATTTGTTGCAAACAAAGAAATTTGCACTTATAGCCATTTCTAGTGTATTTGATTTATACGGTTCAAGAGCAACATAATGTTGCTAGTTGCCCGTAATTGTAGTATGTTGCTTACATTTTACTTGCACATTGTTGAATTCTTCCAGCTCTGTGTGCACATGGGTAATTACAAGCGCACTTTGGAGCCACATTCTCTTGAACTTCGACTAACCAAGTGTTTTTTTTTTTGTTTTGTTTTTTTTATAAATACACGTATATCGGATGTATGTTATATTAAACTTTTAACTTTACACTTTATATAAGAGATTTATGCTGTTAGACCAAAAGCCAATCTACCATTCTAACTGGCTAACCTTTTGGCAAGATTACACCACGCATGGACTAGGCAAATATCACAGGTTTCGTTCAACATTGTCTTGCCCATGTGCCACTATTTGGGTTAATTGCAATTTACCCCCATGTGTTTTAAAAAATAGGTAATTTAGCCCCTATAAAAAATAAATGTTCAAAATACTTCCCTATATTTTAAAAAATATGCACACCACCTTCTCCTTCTCATTTGCTGCCCATTTAATATAATTTTAATATGAAAAAAACTAGTTCACCCTTAATTATTTAATATATTTTCAATTCAATTTAAATAACCTTTTATTATCATTTTTTTTCTTCTTTTCTTTCATTCTTTTCTTTTCTCTTTGGTTTTCATTTCTCTCTTCTTCCATTATTTCATATATTTCTCACTTTATACATGTATAAATTTATCATTATTTCTCATTTCTTATTATTTCATATATTCTTATTTTATACATATATATAAATTTATTTACAAAATTTAAATCACTTTTATTTTTATCTTATCAATTATATTAATCTTTCTTTCTATTAATTCATTCTAAATTAAATAAAATTTAAATTTCATAAAAATATATAACATATTTTTTTATTTATACTTAAATGCATAAATATATATATACATATATAAATTTATCTATAAAATTTAAATAAATTTTATTTATAT
>JACGDI010005085.1:4074-24247 GCA_014898725.1 Jacaranda copaia
ATATTTAAGATGCATGCAAACTTAAAATTAAAATTTCGAATCTCATATTTAAATGTATGAAGGTATGAGGTAAAACTTGTTATAATATTTTTTTTCTTATCGAATTTTGCAGTTGAATATCATCTGAGAAATTAGTAAGTCTTCTCAAACTCTTGAATGATGGATCTAAATATTTTGCCCCTATGAAATATTTGCATTACATTATTAGTGTAGTCTTTATTATAACTATTACTTCTATTGTCACACCCTCAATTCAAAATGTGACACCGTAGTGCTCCTAAATCCAAATAATTCAAGAACATTAAGTCATGTAGACCAAAATGCACTAAAATCTGTAAGATTTTATCATAAAACTTCAAAAATATCGCAACAAAGGACAATTAAAACTCTCAAATATTGAAATCAACACCTACATTTTGGAAATCAATCTTTAACCGTTACAATCCTTTGAAAATCATCTTCAACAATAACAAAGTTCCTAGCTAATAACCCAAACTTGAATCAAAACTAAAGAACGTCTTCATATCTTGTAACCAAGCGTAAATTGATTGCTATCTTAATTCTCAACTAAGTCCTCTACAAAGATAGTTATATAATGATATAAACGACACTTTGTCTAGTAAATAATTTCTTAACCTCCTAGCAAATTTGAGCAAGTTACTTACACGTAAGAAAAGCTTGTTTCTTCTTTAATGTAAACCAAAACAGCCAACTTTTAATAGCAAAATAGTTTTGTAAAGACATTTGTATGTCATATGATAACTTTTTGCATTAAATCAAGCTACAATAAGAAAATTATACTCACTAGAATATGTTGAGAAACATACTTTCAAACACTGTTAAAACATTAAATCTTGTCAATGGTTAGAAAATTGTGCTTATCATAATATTTCCAAAAACATACTTTCAAAACTTTCTTAAAAATTCATGTACTTATCAATGCTCGTGAATTTTTAGAATCTCAATTGGCTATCTTAATCAAAATCTTAACTATAACTTTGTTAAGTAGGTTCATACACTACTATTATTAACCATAAAAGGTTTTAACTACATCAATATTAAGTGGATTTAGACACTACTATCATTACCTATGAGAGGACCTTAACTAAAAACTTGTTGAGTGCAAAGGCTATTATTATTACTCGTATAAGAGCTTTGACTACAATCTCGTTAAGTGGCTTCATACACTATTATGACGTGTAGGAGGGCCTCACCTACAACCTCGTTAAGTAGGCTTAGATATTTTTACTACTATAACCCCATAGCATTATTCCAAAACTAGTTCTTGTCAATAGTTATCCAACCATCCAAAGCATAGTCTTTCATCATTTCCTTTTAACAGGAAATAATTAATAAAAAAGAACATTAGACCATATAATAAACTCTAAGTAACAGAAAATTTTAACATAGCATATTCTAATTTTCATTTACAAAAAATAATTAAACAGAAAAATGTATATACTTTCTTTTTGAAAAGTCATTTTACAAAACATAGAAGAGCTATTTACTTTACTTATCAAAAGTCTTAACATAGCATGCTCAAATCCTCTTTTATATTAAAAATAATTTATACAGAACATACACATATTCATTCAAAAAAATATTTTAAAAAATAGAAGGCAAAAACTACTCGCCCATCTTAGATTTTTTTTTCGCTTAATCTACAAGGTGGTCCGAATTGCCTAACTCTAATACACAATAAATCATGACAAATTATAGAAGAGCTATTTATTTTACTTATCAAAAGTCTTAACATAGCATGCTCAAATCCTCTTTTATATTGAAAATAATTTATACAAAACATAAACATATTCATTTAAAAAAAATATTTAAAAAAATAGAAGGCAAAAACTACTTGCCCATCTCAGATTTTCTTTCGGTTAATCTATAGGGTGGTCCGAATTGCCTGAGTCTTATATACAAAAAATCATGATAAGTAAGAGCCTAAATACACTTAAACGTCGGAAGTGACTAAAGGCGTGAATACTGCCGTAAAAATGTGAATCCATTATTTTTTAGACCCTTCATCTTCCCTTTTATGATCTTTCTCATTTAGGATGAACTCTATGCATAAACTTAGTTTGTTTGTAATAAATTCCCACCTGAAAATAAGGTGGCACTAGAAAATTTGTTTTAAGGTTTCCTATCACCTACATATATGGTGTCTTAGTAAACTAATATGACTGGATACATTATGGGGGCCACAAATTACCTAAGATGACTTTTAAGATGATGGGAAGACTTCCAAAATGATGCCCTATTCATAAATTCAAAAATTAAATAAGAAGTGGTTTTTGTCACCTCTAATTTAATGATCCTGGACCTAAACCAATAAATATATCATAATGATTTGCATGCTTATTTTCTGCACTAGTTATAAGCTTAATCATAACCTAAAATTAATTTAGCAGCTTGAACCATGTCTGACACTTAAACCTATAAAAACACAATTATAATTTATAGACATATACAAGCTATTGGCTTAATCATAACTTTCAAAATAAATTAAATAGTTTGAGTTGACTAATTCAAAATTAGACATACTTTTGACAATCCTATCATTTAAATGTATGCTCTAAACCTATGCAGTAATACTAATTCTGTTAATGTCCACCTAAGTCACTGAATTAACTTAAATAAAATATGAACCAAAAGATTAAATTTTCCGAGAACTAGGGTTGTATAATATTGCTAGCCTCCAAAAAGAAATCTAATCTTTTTGACATATTTTATCCACTTTGAATGCCTCTTCACACACTGAAAGGATATATATTTCATACAATTATGACTTATCAATACATCAAGTCAAACAACCTCTTATATAGGATTAATTCATGGCTTCAATTTGTAGTAGCTATTTTAATCATTAATATGAAATTCAATCATTGAAGCTTCATCAAGTAATTGGCATTCTATAGCAAATAGATAAATTCTACATCTTCAATCATCATTAAGTAATTCTTCAAAAATTATTTAGATCAAAAATTTATATTCTCAAAATTACAAGACAATCAAGATAAGTATCTAAAATAGAATCCTTAATAAGTTTAAAAAAGAATACAATTTATATCAAATATTTACTACAATAAAATTAAGTATTAAAGATAATAAAAAATGCCACTTAAATAATATTATAGTGACAATTTTATATTTAATGACGTTTTCTAAAAGTGCCAATTGTAGTAATGTACCTAAATGTATAAATGTCAATAAATTAATTGTGGCATTAATAAAGTCCAACAAAAAATAGCATCAAATGACATATTAAATATCATGAAAAACGCATTAAATAATATGTCAAACTGCCATTAAAAATTATTTTAGATAATATGCTAATATGTCACTAAAAATTGTATATAATAGCAGGTTAAAATGCCACAAAAGTTTCTTTAAATGACAAGGTACACACCATAAAAAAATACAATAAATGACATATTAAAATCTCACAAAGATACTTGTAAATAACATGCTAACATGCCACAAAAATGCATATAGTTATGTGAAAATGCCACAAAAGATGCCTTTAGATGACATATTAACTTGCCATAAAAATTAATTAAATAAGATGCTAAATTAAATGGCAAAACAAATTCTTTTAAGTGACATCTTAATTTGCCTCCAATACCCCATATATGAGACTCCAACATACTCCAATTATTCTACTTAAGACTCAAATCTGTAATATTCTACTTGAAAAAATCTGAGTTTATTGTCAAGCTACTCACCATATGTTCATTATAAATATTTAAAAATATTATTGTATTTTTTTAATTTAAAAGCACATATTCTCGATTATTTAAATATATGCTCGAAATTATTATATTAAATAATACATTTAAAAAAGTGTGAGACATTAAATTTCGAGATAGAAAATACTCAAAGAAAATAATGTATAGGTGAGGAGAAAAAATTGGCAAAAACTTAAATTTTTATACTTCTTGAAAATGTGGTTATAATATTTAATACATTAAAATTATATTAAGTAGTTAATTTCATCAATAATTTATGATAAGATATAAATTTCTAAATTTTATAGTTCTTAATAACTATATATACTTTGTCTATTTTTGTGATATTTATTTCAATCATTCCATAACTAAATTATGAGTCTTTTTTTTTTTAGGAAAAAAAAATAGTGATGCTAGTTTAATGCTTTTAACATATATAGTTATGCCAATAATTTCAATAAAATTACGTTTTTATTGTGTCATTTTTTTTACTATTACTATATTATTTTAATGTGTTACTATACTATAAAGCAATATTAAATCAGTGTTGCTAAATGATTTGCAGTATTTTTTATAAATGGCACCATAAATGAATGCGAGTGGCATTTTTTTAAGAAACAATTAGTAAAACTACTTAAATGCCTTGCAAAAATATATTTATATCGGCATTTTCAATCAAATGTCTCTAATTTTTTTGTCACTTATTAATAAAATGCCATTTAATACTGTATTATAGTGGCATTTTTTAATAATTATTACCACATTACTCATATGTGTTATTATATTACCGAATATCACTAAATTAGTGCCACAAATATTTTTTGTAAATGACACAATAAATAAATGAGTGACATTTTTAAAGAAAAATTAGTGATATTGACATTTTTCTGACTATCACCATATTACTTTTATATGTTATTATACTATAAATTCCACAAAGTTAGTGCCATTAAATACTTTATGATATTTTTCTTCAAATAATACTATAACTACATATAAGTGGCATTTTTTGAAAAAATAAAAATAAAAATAGTGACACTAATTAAACATTGTTGAAATACATTTATCTTGGTATTTCCAATCAGATATCACTATTTTGTTTGTCATTTAATAATCAAATGCCATCAAATATTAAATTATAATAGCATCTTTTACAATTAGCACCATAAACTTTTTTGTGTTATAGTGATTTATTTTCAATTACGATCCCATAAATATTAATTAGGCTCTAAATAGGTTGTACACTCAAATTACAAAAGAAAAGCATCCGAAAATGCCACCAACTAAAATTGATCCATTATTCTTAACATTGAATATCATACATAAACATTTTTTCCCCTCAAAAGATGGAAGCTCACTACTCACTATACATTCTTGTGATCTAGATTCCACAGCATCAAGACTTAGTCTTGATAAAATTTAAGTAGTTTTAAAGGTATAATTGATAATAGTTCTGAATGGAATACATATTATTAAAAATATATTATTATAATTATTCACAAAAAGATTTGGAGCATTACAATTATTGTTGTTATTATTAAGTGTAAACAATAATATTTATAGCAATAATAATAAGAGAAACTAGAAATTTAAATAACACCAGCTTTTAATAATAACTAAGAGGGATTGCCTATATGGCCTAGCGCAAACAATTAAAGTTGATCCACATCTCACAATTCCCAATTTGGGTTTGAATTCCTGTGTATTTGTTTACTTATATAATAATTGATTATCTTATAAATTTTTAATCGATGACTGTTGACGTATTATTCTTCGATATTTGTTGCAATGGTGTATTTGAAATTGGCAAGGCCTCATTTAACCCAAAATCCCAAAACGATAGGTCTCTTTGCAGAATTATAGCTTATTATTTCCTTAATCACAATAATGGCTTATGTTTATTTAGTCATTGTTAAAAAGAAACTTAAAGAAATATGCGCACATTTGCACCTCAGGCCTAGAAACATCAATCGTCGTCAATACCATCCAGCCAGATATTAGACTGGATTTAACAGAAGGTACATTAGTATAAGGAGGGCAGCGGTACCACATTTATGCAAAAGAAAGTGAAAAGTGGACTTCATTCTCACGACAAGGTACATTACATTTCTTCAATAATTTTCCCAATTTCGCCTAATTTTTCAGCAATATTTTTCTTGCATGTACATTCGTAATTTTTATATTATTACAAAGTGTGAACATACATTTGTTTGTTGCCTAGTAATCTTTAGCTTACCAACATAAATTTCATACATAAAGTATGGAGTCAGGAGTTAGAATCTAAAAGATTTTTGGCATGTGTTGATGAAATAATTAATTGTTTCTAAATTTAAAACCAAGAGTGTTTTTTTTCCCCTTTACTTTTCAAGCATATATATTTTAAAATGGAAAAATGCAAACACTCAAGCATAGCGCAAGGACTTCTAATCTTCTCTAAGATGTTTGCCAGTCTGACTTAGATTTTGCCTAGAGGGTGGCGGGACTTCTGATATTTTCTCCTAATTAGAAAAATACACAGAAATTTTTGTGTCAATTTCTATTTCTATATCCTCAATACATACTTAGCTTAAAGCCTCACAGTAATTATATAATTACATAATATATGAATAATTAATTCATTACAAACATCAACAACCAATTAATTACAATAAATAACAAGAATGCACCGAAATTGTTTCAAATGTATACATATATATACACATAATATTTACAAAATTAAGCACCAAATAAAAACAAAAATTCCTATTGGTGATTGAGTATATGCTCTATGTATTAATACAAGGCTCCAAAAAAATAATATCACTCTCAATTTATTCTTCATATCTTGGACTGAGTAATCCCCTTTTAAATATAGCACAAAACTTACAAATGCAGCTTAACATGCCAGTGTGCCATCCTCACAAGGCAGAGTGCACACGGGTACACACACAAAAAGACACTTCTTGAGGCCGGCATTTGTGTCAATATATACTTTACTATCCATGAACTAATCTCAGCATCTATGCACAATATTTCAATCTCCTCTTGAATTTTCAGCCCTTTTGTCCCCTTCCCCCCTCTGAACAATCTTTTCTTTTATTGCTTTCTTCGTGCAGTTCCATGCACAATTCCACCGGTGTGACCATCCCTCCAGCCTAATGATCAAAACGGAAGCCATGGACAGGAGATTCAACCGGCAACTGTCAAATGAAGGCAGGGCAGCATCGATCAGCCTGCAGAGAAAGCTAGCAGAAACCAGACGTTTTAGCCAAAATGCTAACCAAATTCCGGACCTTACTGATTTCATGAACGACATGTTCTTTGGCAGCATTAGCGGCTCTGGTGACAAGAGAGCATATAACCTAACCGGTGGCATAGGCCGTGAATTAGGCGATCGCGATGAGGATGATTTTGACTGCAGCACCAGGAGCGTTAGCAGTAGGCAAACTCAAGAGTGGCTTGAGGAGGCTAAGAGGATGATGGCTTCTTCTCCTACGAGGGGTTCTGATTCACCCTCTCGGCTGGTTGGATCACCACGGTTCGCTATAGCTCAGGGGAGGTTTTCGACTTCGTCTCTTGATAAGAGACACCCCCTCTCTAGATCAGCTAGAAGGTAAGATAATCTTTTTAGTCTGAGAAAAAAAGGTCCTCCATTTTTATTTTATTTTTTTGATTTGTTTTTATGATAATAGAGAAATTCTTTGCTCCTCGCTGGCCTCAATAGGCACAGGGCAATAGAAGGGTTCAGTGGGGAAATCCTCTCAAAGACAGCAATGCATACCCGAAACATATCAGAGACTAATGTGGACAGTCCACAAGCAGATGGATCTCCAACATTAGAAGGCCAAAACTTATCCAACATCCTTAAAATCCCCAATAATTCTGACCCCACCATTTCTCCTGACCCCACACCACCGAGCCCCACTAGCAATCTAGTGGGCCTACCTCTTCCTCCACGCCAATCAATGCACCGTAGGTCCCGGTTCCAAACCGAGCCCAATTCACCCCAGTCACACCCTATCCCAGTCCCAACTAACCTTTCCGCGATTTCCCTTCCCAAACGGAATTTCAAAACTACCAGTACTACTTCCAACAACAACAACAATAATGCAACCACTATAATCTTGGACGCTCAGTTGCTCTCCCCTCCAAAGCATCTGGTGGAGTCAGCTCACCGGCGGTCGATTTCGTCGAGTACATGCTCTGTGCCGGAAGGTGGGGTCCTATCACCGCCGCGGAACTTGGTGGAGTCGGCCCATCGACGGTCCATATCTTCTTCCACATGCAGAACTGATAGGATCTGGCAGAAGGATAATGTGGATGATAAGCAGTTGAAGGATGCAGGTTTAAAGGGTCAGGACTTGAATGGTTTCTTGAAAGAGCAAAGGTTCAAAATTGGGAAGCTTTTGAGTGGAGAAATCAATGGAAAGGCCAAGATTGTGCTCTCTGGACCCTCAAACAGTTAAGTTTTTGCTCTAATTCTGATCTTGCAACAGTTGGGAGATTCATTTATTTCACCATTTCAACTGCATGATCTTTTTCCAGTGGTAAAACTCTGTAGTTTATGGCCATTTCTCTATGGTACTGGCTGTTGTTTAATTGGATTTGCTTCATTAATTGAATCATGATTTGATTTTGACAGTTGTGCGCTAGCACCAAGATCAAGTCCTAAAGAGTTGATAGATTACATAAGCAATCCCCTCAAGGGCTAACTTGAAAAAGTTTTCTTTGTCATAAAGAGTGAATTCTTGTCCTAATATCTGTTCATTATCTGTCAAATTCTTACCATTTTTTAAGAGATTTTCAGGTACAAGTTCCATGGTGGCCGCCACATGCTACGCGTGGTTATTAGAAAACAGAATGAGAGCTGATAAGAAAGAAGGAGCTCGTAACGAAAAGCACTTGGAGTTTGTTGTACCTGTAATGAACATCAGGAGAGGAAAAATGTGGAAGCAGCGGCAAGCAGCCTGGCTATTCCACCATGTTGGCCTTGATGCTACTTCTTTACTCTTTTCCAATGAGGTATATATTTATCTGCATTTTATTTGTATTGCTGAATCCCATAAGCTCGACTTTTCCTTGGAACATTAGTTGCAAATAACCACTGAGTCCATTGTACTATGGTCAATCAGGTTGACTTGGAAACACTAATGATGGCTAAGCGGTTGAGCATCCTTGTAGTTGGGGAGGACATCCTTAAAACCAATGGCGAGGTTGGTTTATTTTATGTCTACTTCAAATATATGACCAAAAGTGAAGCTATTTTACAATCTTATTTTGTTTCACGTTTTGTCTCTAGGTTGGATCGGCCTGTGCTGTTCTTACGGACAACTATTGTGAGGATGCCTATGATCTCCTTCAGACCGCAATCTTGAAAAAACTTCTGGTAGAAAATGCTTACAATTTTTCCTAATTTTAAAAGATATATATACATAGTAAGTGATAATTTTTAGCAAGAAACTTATAGAATGTTCACTTATGAACAGCTGGCAGGCATTCTATTGGACACACAAAATTTAAGTACTTCTCCCAAGTTGTCTATGACCAGAGATGCAGAGGCAGTTCAGCTGCTGTCAGTTTCCTTTGCCCCCAACTACAAGAATACACTTTTCGATCAGTGTATGATTCAATCTCTTGTCCTCACTTGAGAAAAAACCTAGGAATCATAATTTGATTAAATCCAATAATATAATTTTTTTATTGAAGTGATGCAAGATCAAAGAGACAACAACTTCTTTGAAGTTCTGTGCCGTACTTATGGGAAACCTCCAAATGAAAGTAAGCTTAACATCGTCCGTGGTATATGTATCGTGCTTTTGCATATGGGATTTACATCTTCAGCACTTGTTTGTCACCGATGAGCGCAGTTAACTGGGACAATGGAACGCCAACAGAGTGTAGAAGCTCTGAGAAGATTCCTTCCAATGAAGTACTTGCACCAAGTGATGATAAAAACCAAAATGATGCAAATGATGCAAGAACAAAGAAGGTTTCACCTATTCCAGGTAATTATTTTGTGATTTAACTACTTATATTTCTACTTTTTACCGTGAAATTTTACCTTAAAACCTGTGATAAGAGAAGTGATCACTAGCATTTAACACAAAATTGTTGGTTAGTGAACCTGTGCTAGTCATAGACAACTGAGACTATATTTGATGAAAGAAATTAACTTGTGCATAAAACAAATCTTCCTAAAGTATATGTTTTGTTTGTGAATAGAAGTGAAACGGGCTGCTTTCCCTTTCATAATTGTCATTATGAGAAAAAAAGACAAGTATTGACAAATTGGGAGCAAAATTTGTAATATGCAAAATGAGCTATATTGCAGCATATAGAAACAAGGATGCTGATCTGGTATTGGCCCTTAGATCTACTCCGGATAGACTCTCTTCGTTATCTGGCTGGTTGGATAATGGCTTTCCTTATGTCAGGTCGGACTATGGGTTTTAGAACTAAAATAATATGGGGTTAGGATTATTGGATTAGTCCCAACGAAAATTTTGAGACTTAAATCAATATGAGTTGTAAAAGTAGAGCAAAAGTATAAAATTATAAATTAATGTTTTATGAGCGAGGTTAGGGTTATCGGGTTGATCCCAACAAATATTGCCCGAAATTAAAACTAATAAGAGTCACAAAATTAGAGCAAAGGTACAAAATAATAAACTAAAAGCATATTTTTGCTTTCAAGTAATTGATTCATGATATTTGTAATGAATGATTGATATGAGCTGAACATGTAGCATCAAGCCCTAGTGATCGGCCAAAATGATGTCACGTGTGTTCTAAAAATGATCTGGATCATAGATCACCCCAAATTTCAAACTAAGTCGGGTCAAATCCATGAAAATGATTCAAATTTTCTGAGTGCAGGAGAATTATTAGTAGGCAAAAGCAAATGTGTCATTTCGGGCCTCGGAGCCACCAATGTTTTTAAAAGTGGACCGAAAAAAAATGGGCAACATTAGTTATTGATTATTGGTTCAATTGGTTTGATCGGTTGAACCACTAGTTCGACTAGTATGACGTTATAATAACGTAATAATTATATTTAATTTTATAAATATATATAATATTTTGATATTAATAAAAAATAAAACTTTCAATGATATAAAAAGAATATTATTGGAAAAAATTTCAACTTATTTATTTTTAAATATATTTTTTAGAAAATATATATATATATTATTTCATAATTAATCAACTATAAATAAATAAAAAATAATGTTTCATGTTAATTTAAGTAATAATTCATTTCATACTTCAATTTCAAGTAAAAATAATTTCTTCTACGCTAAATATTCAATATAATTTAAGAGAGATTAAACAAAATAGAACAACAAATTAAACATAAGCATTCATATATAAATCCACTTCATTAAACTTCAAGAAAATAAATTTACATTTCAAAAAATTACATGTCTAAAATATTTAATTATCATCTTTCGACTCATAATTTTTTTTATATTTTTTATTTTTTTAAAAAATTAATTTTTAAATTTTCAAAAAACAAAAAAGAAAATGAGTGAACTGATTAAAAACTGGTCAAACCAGTACCGATTTTAACTTATCCAATCAATCACCAATTTTTACACTTGAATTGGACCGAATTGGTCTCCGATCATTAATCCGATCCGATTTTAAAAACATTGGGAGCCATGCATCACGGGTCACCCTCCATTTTCAAAGTGGGTCTGGTCAAATCCGTAAAAAAGATTCAAATCTTGGAGAGTGAGGGAATTGTTTTAATAGATAAAGGCAAATGTGTCGCTTTGAACTTAGGTCCACATCAGACGTTGATCAAAATACTCAAGAATTTGATACTAACTTTCTATCTAATGACGATCTAGGCAGTTTCTGATTTTTTTGACCCATGAAAATGGCTGATTTTAACCCATTTCTCTCCTGCAGGTAAACCTACGCCGTCTCCTGCCCAGACTCCAGCAAAAGCACCAGCAAAAACAAACGATGCCTCCCGTGGAAAGAATAAGAATTTTTTTGCAAAACTGTTTGGCTTTGGCTCAAAATAGTAACAAGATTTTTGATGTGGTTATATTACTTATGATTATGACGATGAAACCATTCTATGAAGATGGTAAGAAATGGTGCTGCAATTTGTCTGAGGTTCTACAATTGGCTAAATATGTCCAAAACCACTCTCCATAGTTTTTTTGTAGTGTTCTCTATGTTCTCAAGATTTTTTATTTCTTTTTGTTTTTTTTTTGTTTTTTGTAGCAAACAATAATTTGAGAAATGAGTAGTCCACGCGTGATGTTAAACAGCTGTTGCCTCTTTAGATAATTTCATGAGTTTGTGTATCACATGGTGCAGAAATATAGATTATGTGAACTTCAGACAACTTTAAAACTTCTTCCCACAATTGGGTTTGCTTTGCTCACCAAGTTCTTGTAGTGATCTCTTTTGTTTTCAAGTTGATCTCCTGGCTTCTGCATGGTATTAATAATGGGAAATATACAATATTCCTGATCTTCCCATGGATAATGTTCTTCATGTAGTATTCAAATAATACTGCAAGAAAAATTATATTTAATGGCACTAAAAAATGCCACTTAAATAATATTATAGTGGTAATTTTATATTTAATGATATTTTTTGAAAGTGTCATTTATAGTGGTGTAGCTAAAGGTGTAAATGTCACTATTTTAATCATATTGTGGCATTGATAAAGTGTAACAAGGAATCCATTTAATGACATTTTAAAATATCACAAAAGTGCATTGAATGACATCTCAAAATGTCATATTTTTTTTGTTAAAATGACATAATAATATGCCACAAAAGATGGATGTAGTAACATACTAAAATGCCACAAAAAATTTCCTTTGATGACATGCTAAAATGTCGAGAAAAATATAATCGATGACATTTTGAAATGTCACAAAAAATTCATTAAATGACATAGTAACGTTCCATAAAAAAAGAAAAAAGTGATATGCTAAAATGCCACAAATGATACTTAAAGTGGTATGTAAATATGCCAAAAAATTGTATATTAGTGGCATGTTAAAATGTTACAAAAGAAGTATTTAGTTGACACTTAAAAACGACACAATACTTATAAATAGTTGCATTTAAAAATGCCACAAAAAAGTACTTCTTGACACTTTTACTTGTCGAAATATTTATATTGAGTTACCTTATTAGTGTCCCAAAAGGCTTTTTTGGTGACATTTCAATGTGCTAAAGAAACCCAATAAATGGACATTCTATAATGCCACTATAAACCTATAATTAATATTTATTTCAAGCACTAACAATATCTATTTACTTAATAGTCAAAAATTAAATTCTTTTAATAATAAAATAACATAATGATCTTTATTCTTATAAATGATAATAATTATTTGATTAACCCAAAAAGAAATGGAGCAAAGGAGACATTTCAAATTAAATGAAATCATTAAATAAATATAAGTTCTTAAAAACATCACTGATCAACGACATATCCACTAATTGTACTTTATTAAATCTAACAAAAATAAATAGCTCTATTAAAAAACTAGAATCCAAATGTACTTCAAATTCATTGAATGTTCGGATCAAAGTTGACTATAAGGTGAGAATCCAAGACTTAAAATGGTATATTTTCGAAAATCATTTGAATCATTCATAAAGGCGAGAATTGACATCCTTTGAAATCTGTACAAGTAGGACAATAATAAATTATTATTATATAAAAGTTATAATTATGTAAAGATTAACATTTTATAAAATTTAAGAGATTGTAATAATATTAGTACATACCACAAAAGCTTTTGGCCAAGTAATGTTACCTTTAATAGCTTGTCTGATAGTCTTGTACTATCTATATGATCTAACTAGTCGTTCATTTGGCGTTACCGCAACTTGTACATATGTTTCCCAATAATTAGATGCCAAATCTTGAAATCCTAAGGGTAAGAAACACTAATATTAAAATTGAAAAGCTGTAAAAAATTGAGAAATTGAAATACAATAACAATAGATTTGCATCACAATTGTATTTCCAAAATAAAAACTATGTTCTACATATTCTTATCATTATATCAAATATATTTACAAATATTGCAACTATATATATAAATATATTACTGCTCTAAATTAGTTCTTTCACATTAACATCAAATTCCAAGGCACATAATATTACACGGGAAAAAAAAAGCAAAGAAAATAACTATCAAATGAGAAGATCCAAACCTTCAAGAAACAATTCTTGATAAAAAATTATGATTGCCCTCCAACTTTATTTTAGCCATCCCACCAATAATTTGAATAATCTCTTTCCAATATATAAATATTTTTTATTTTGAGAGAATTTATCACATTACCATAATTGATGATTGAAGTTAGGGAAAGATAAATCAAAATTTTATTAATTGTTATAAACTTACACATTAGAAAAGGAATAAAATGGAATGTTAGCAATGATAATTTCATTATCTTAATAATTAAATTGTTAAATATGAAAGAATATTTAATCATGGAATATTTTTCTGTACTTATCACTATATATTGGAATTATAACTACAAATAAATTAAATTGTAAGAAAATATAAATAAATCTACTAATCCAACCGCTGAATTGTTAAGAAATATAAATACAATCTACGAATTTTTCTAGTTGTAATTGAAAACAGAAAATGTACTCATGATGGGTTGTAAATTCACTTAAATTGAGGGCTGTTGACAACGTTAAGGGATCAAAACCACTTACATTGATGGGTTATCCTGATTCCACTACAAGTACAAGATTAATTAATTAATCAAAATGAACCAATTTTCACCACTAATAATATGCTCCGACCCGTAGGCATGCAATTGCGGTTCACACACGTATCATAAATTAAAGTTGCAACTTTGCTTGTCTTCATCTTATTTTGTTTCTTTTTTTTTTTAAAAAAAAATCTAGTATTTATTTAATTTAAATATGTGATTAGGCATTAGGTGATTTATTAATTTAGCCAATAAATAATTAAAATATAATCAGTCTAGTCTACCTAATTAAAATATGATTAATTTAGTTAATAATTAAACATTATTTTAAATTATTAATTTAATCAATACATTAATGTCGCCATATATAAGTTTATATATTTTATAGTAATTAATTGTACTAGTATTTTATCTATATGTAATAATTTTTAAATGATTCCATAACTAAATATGAGTGGCAATTATAGGAAAATATTAGTGACATTAATTGAGTACCTATTGAAATATAATTATGTTGTCATGTCAAATTCCATTAGATAGGGGGATTATATTATATTATATATATTATTGTGATTTTTTTTTATAAGAATCACCATATTATTTTATTGTGTGACTATATTGTAAAATGTCATTAAATCAGTGTAACTAAATATATTGTGGCATTTTCTACAAACTGACACTATAGCCTGATATTAGTGTCATTTTTAATAACAATTGATGACACTTAGCTAAATTCCTTTAAAACCCATTTATGGTGGCATATTCAATCAAATGTTACTATTTTATTTGACATTTATTAGTAAAATGACACAAAATACTACCTTCAATGTCACTTTTTAACAAATATCACCATAATAGTATTACATGTCATTGTGTTATAAAATGCCACCAAGTGAATGTCACTAGATATTTTATGACATTTTTTTCAAATGATATTATAACTAACTATGTGTGACGGGCTTTATAGCATTTTGTTACGGGCTTCTTCGAATTAGGTTTATTGATTGATTCAATAATTCCCATAAAATGTGGCCAGCAAGAATATTACATTGAAGATAATAAACAACAACTACTTAAAAATAAAATTTTTGACTAAATAAAAAGTTCAAAAATATTCGAGGATACAAATAAGGCAATATCTACAGATTACCGAAACAGCAGTTTTACCCAGACCGAGTCCTTAAGAATCAAAAATACATCATGCAGCACCCGATGATTGTTGGTCATGTCAATGTTAAGATTGGGATGTCTGACCGTTAACTAAATTATCTTGTCAGAAACTAACATATGACTTAGCACATAATGCAAGACTCTTGCTTGCGGTCAACGTGAACAATTGATGATTTCAAAACAACTTATAGGACAAATCTGAAAGACTGCTTTTTCCCATTTCAAACTAGTAAGTTACTATTTTCAAGACTTGAGATTTAGTAGAATACAGGGGTGCTAAATTAACATATATGATCTCATATACTTTGCTCACTTATCAAGACCAGATCAAGAGAACTTTGGGATAAAAAAAATAAAATAAAAACATTAGAGATGCCTCTAGATGGGAGATTATTGGGTATGTATGTATGTTATCCAATATCTGTCCTCTTCAATCATGCCACTTGTTCACAACCAGCTGTAAACTATCTTCCAATCTCAATAGAGAGGGCCACTTACTCCCCATGTGCTTTTGCTCCTATCTACCTCAAAACCCAATCTTCATCCTAACCACATTCCAACTTGGCCCATAACACATCATTTCCATTTCCTTTTGCAACATCCTTTTGGCCCTTATGATGCCCGAAAAGCATTAGGCCTATGTAACTTTCTCATTCCACTTTCCAGGCATAGAGGAAGAGGCAAAAATCAGGTGCTCCACATGCATTCAACCCTTGGGTCGAGCCAGAGCTCCCAGACAGTGGAGTCGATGCCAACGATGAGGATGGTGGAGACGAAGACGTTGAAAGTGAGGAAGAAGATGCGGATAATAAAGTCGGCTTGAAAATGAACAAAGCGTGCCGTAAACCTGGGCTAAAAAGCCAATCATGGACATCCCAATAGACCTCAATTCTTGCTCTGTTGAGATGAATGGATTCATTCCCTCTAAATTTCCATTGCAAATGCTTCACATGAATAACTAGATGGCCGTCAATCCGAATCTCCATTTCTGGATCAATCTCATTATTAGTACTACTTCTGTTCTTGCATTCTATTGATATCTCATGGAAACTGCCCTTCTCATGGAACTTAACTCTTGTAAGAAATTTTCTCTTACCAAAAATGTGTTCTTTTCTTGAGATCAAAATGGGATCAATAAGGGCAGGCCTACATCCTGTCTTTCTGTAAGCCTCTTTCCTCAGATTGCCAAGAAGAAGAACAACTTCCTCATCGCAGACAACTGCTACATAATAATCCGAACTCGGCTCAGTTTCACCATTGAATTTTGCAACCTTAAGGTCCCAAAAAACATGAACTGGCTTGCCATCAACCAAAAAGTGCTTTGACCCTTGTTTCTTCCAAAAGTACCATGGTTTCAGCTCAATTTTGCAATTATACTGGCTCTCTCCCTCAGACCCTTGAACCGATACAGACAGGCCGTGGAGGAGCAAATTCTTGCACCATGTAACTGTGATCAAGCGGCATTGATCCGCTATTTTTGTCCTATAGACGGACATGAAAACATTTTGACCTGATCTTGTGATAGCAGTAGGATCATCAGGGGCCTTCTCACCTGAAGAGAAACAAGCTGGAATACCTATTTGTTCTTGCATCATATCAGGAAAATTTGAGAGGATTCCCAAGAACTTTGGCCAGAGGCACCTTGGAAAAAAAAAAACCAAGAAAAGGAAGTATCCAATGAGATGAATATGAGTTATGAACTAGAGTGAATGCATAAGAATACAGAGGAAAGAGATAATATTACTTTAGTTGCTATACGTTTTTCTGAGTCACAGATGCTGCCAGAAGTTTTCTTGGCAGCATTGATGAAACACAAAGAAAAAAATATAGGTTCCAAACTGGCAGATAAATGAAGGTGAGTGAGGAATCAAGATTCAATCAACCCTTTATGTGTGTATATATATACATGTATACATGTTGATATACCCCCGGTCGCGTTAAAGTACATCCGTACTCTTTTAAATAAATAGTTTAACACTCAATAACCTATGTCTTTTCATGCGGTCAAATCCAGTTTAAATTTCATTCAGAGGATGACTCACAATCCTCACCGTTCAGTTTATATTTTATTCGAGGATGACTCGCAATTCTCACCGTCCAAGATTTTACACATGAAAAATCCCACAATACCACGGAGGATTAACAACGGAAGAGTGTCTGGTTAGAATTTTGCTATAAATGTTCCGATCATGACCACATCAAGATACGTTTTTTGGATATTTACGTATTTTCTGACCTGGTTTCCTAGTCTCGTTTCTTTAACTTAAGTATCGAACAGTTTTCACAAAATGATTCTGACTAATGTTGGTGATTTCATGTTCTGATCTCTATTTGACCTTTGATATTCGATCTTTCGGACATAAACGGATAGATCTTAGGAAAATTGTTGAACCACCAAAGATATACAAATGTACATAAATTATCTGATGCTTTATTACCTGGCTCCACTTACATATTTATTATTTCTTTTCATACTTTCTAGGTACCATGTCAATTTTTGTACTCTTTTTAACCTGACCAACTTTTCTGAATCCAAGGTTGGCTTGATCCTGTCCAGAGTTAAAATACTCTTTAAGAGTCTATACATGGTTAAAAAGAAGAGAAGTCTCTTCTTCACCAGATTTGGGGCATAGATTTCTACAAAACACTGATCTTGACTCCAAGAAAGCATTACAACAGCACATGAAGTGGAGAGTTAAAAAAGGACAGTCAAAAATTAACTTAGGATAATAACATAGAGTTGGCTTTTCAATGTGGGCCTTCTTCCGTTCCTCTTTTTTTCTCATTTTCCAGCCTATTTTTGATTGGAAAAATATTGTACTAATGTTGATTGTACATGTGCAACTACATAAGGGTCCAATCTTTTAAATTCTGCACAAAATTTTTTGGACGAGTATTTAAACTTCTAGGAGACCTATAAAAAAAAAAAAATTTAGACTTCTAGGAGAGGAATCTAGTGTTGTGGTACTTGCAGAACAAGTCTGTTACATAAGTTGGCAGTTGCAGTTCTGGTCCAAAGATTTTTCTTTCTTTTTTTTCGTCCCCTTTTTATTTTTCCTACAGAGTAAGTTATTCTTGTAATTCTCTTGTATGCTCTTCTGATCTAGTGACAAAAACAAAAATTGCAAATTTTGTTGCCTAAATGAAAGGTAAACTTATACACCGTTTTCTTGTAAATGACCATGAGCTTTATGTACGCCATATGTCCTCTTTTCTGGAACAATTCGAGCTTTTCGGAAGGTGGGTGGCTATCGTTTACAAACTTGAATCTAACTATTTTTTTTTTAAATAAAAAGTTCTTACTAAATCTTTTTAGCTTAATTTGTACAAAATTATTAAGGTTAAGTTACCATGATAATATTTGGATATGAATTATATGTTTTGAATTATGTATTTTGGGGGTGGGATTGGAAATGTGAAATTTGTATTTGGAAATATACTGTATATTTGTTTATGTTTTAGGAAGAGTAAGAAAATTATTTTGGAAAATTTGGTACGTTTGTTTATGTTTTGAAAGAATACAAATTTTACTGTAGTAATTAAATTATGTCTTTTTGTTGGGTTTTTGAGGTGAAAATGAAATTGAATGATTTTTTTTTATTATTAGAATAATAATAAAATATGTATTGATATGAGATAACCTAGTGGGCTCAACATCGAATGAGACAACCTAGGAGGCCCAACGATAAATCCGTTTGGTCGATCGGTATCGGCCTCACTTGGTAAGGTTTGCGGTCGACCCGTATCGACCTCAGGATCACTCCAGAAGTTCGAATATTTGAGTATGGTCGACATGCATCGACCTCAAGACCTACTTTGGCATTAACTCGGATCTCTGCCATGTTTATCAGTCTGACTGGTTGCAAGCCTCCGCATTAATGACGCGTGACAGCTGGTGCAGCCGCTGCCACCAACTCTGACAACTCTGCCAACCCTACCGCCAACTTTGGCAGAGACGCGCCTCCACTAGTATTGTTCATCTGGGAAAACAGGAGATTTAGCCACTTGAAACAGTACCAAAATCTGAACATGGAATGACTACCAACCCCCTAGCAAAGACAAAATTCAGTACACCTGATAAGGGTACTAAGGTCAAATCACACCTATAGAAGGCTATAAATACTTCAGGCTCAACTATGCTCAAAGTAATGTCCAATACACTATAAGCCTTACATTCTCTATATTCTATTCGATCTCTTCATCTCGATCAGAACTAACTTGAGGGTCGGAGTACCTTAGCCGGGGGCACATCGGCTAGTTTGACGTGTGTTGTGATTGTAGATCTCAAGCCCCAAGTTATACACAACCCTAAGTACTCGACCTCCCTGGTCGATTTATCTGTAGCATAACTCCCTTTTTCTCTATATGCAGCTTTCAGCAGCATCATTTGGTGCTGTCTGTGGGAAGCTATTAAGATTGCAACAAGAAAAATGGTAAACACACAGAGTAGTATCCGAAAGGGAAGAGAATTGGAGGTCCACTTTTCCATCTCTCCCTAACCCCCAGCAAAATACAAACGCTTCAAATACCAGCGCCCCCTAAGAGCAGGTAGTGACGCTCACCATGCCTTAGTTGATGCA
>JACGDI010005086.1:0-19967 GCA_014898725.1 Jacaranda copaia
ACATTTGGTTTTATTACATGATTTAGGATGATGCATTATAATTTCTTGTAGAGTAGCTTATGGAAGTGATGGAGTTTGTCACGTGTCACAACAACTATATTCTGCAGTTACTAGCCTACAAATAGGACTTATTCAGGATAAATTGGGCTAGATTGTTGAGCTCAAGTAGGCTTTGCTACTATCAATTATGTTCTTGTTGTGCTTGGATTTGTGAAAATTTGGTTCAATTACCTAGATCTTATATAGATATATAGTAGTTTTGGATAATAGTACTTTATTGGTTTTTTGAATAGTAGCATGTTGGTTTGTATGTATTTATGCTCACCAAACATCTGATTTCATGGTGTGAATGTATTTATTTCTACTAGACATATGATTTTGGTAGTTTAATTGCAATCTTTGTTTGTGCACAAGGACTTATTTTTCCTTTTCCTTTTTTTGATATATAATTGTTTGAAAAACACAAAATGATGGAAACATGAAATAACTTAAGGTTGGAAGACAAACAAACATTGTAGTAAATTGCACTCTCTCAATTATCTATGCCACTAATAAAGTACCTAACCTTTTTCTGATGTGTTTTTGAATAATTTGTTTAAAACACTCTTGCTTCTTTTATATGATAATCATCGTTTATAACTTACCTATTTTTTTCCTACAATTACCATTTTATCGTAAGTTTTCAATTCTTATTTAAAAGAAAATTTAAATAAATACATCAAAATTACTAAAATGAGTAAATATATATTATTACTATATAAATAAAATATTATAAAAATTTTAACACATACATTGAATGTGCCAAGTTGCTAGTCCTGAATTGTGAAAGGATTTGGGAGAATTACATTTAAAAGTGACTTTTATTAATAAAATTTTCTACTCTCCTAGTGCTTCTACTTGTAAATTTTAGATGTGGGCAATAAAAGTGTATTTATCTTGCACTTGTAGGTTAACCTAAATTTGCTTTTAGTTGGTGATCACATATACTGTAGCGCCCTTGACAGGAGGTGTCTGCCTCAAGCGGAGATGCTACTCCAAAATTCAAATATTTTTTTCCTCTTTTTAGTACTAATCAAATAATGTGCTGGAACTCATAAAATAAGGTAATATATTAACAACTTCCTTCAAGTTCACGCTTATCCTCAAGATGATAAGAGTCATACTTAACATTGCAAAACCTAACAACCTTGTTTACATTGTAACTTTAGTGTATTATAGACAACACATTGGTATACATCGGCAAAATTAAATACCTTATGTATCATAGTAATCTAGCTTTGGCCATCATCTATTCCTATCTTGGGAAAAGAGTAGAAAGAACAATATGAGAGTTGTGAGTCCAAATGACGTATTGAGTTGGTGTGTGGATGAATGACTTAAAGGTATCATCATGTCGATCATGAGTTGTAATAAAAACATTTATTTTTACATGTTCTTTTTAATTCAAGGAGTTCTTTTTTTTTTTTGCAAAAGGAGAATAAAAATCAATATATATTGTTTCTTATGAAGAAAATTTCTTTCGAAGTTCTAAGTGATCCATCTCACCACCAACCCATACTAGTGATAAGACTTCGCAAAATTTGTTGCCTTTTTTTTTTTTTTTTTTTTGTAGAGGTTTAAATCTCAAGTATGACCAAAGAGCCAACATGATTTTTGAACAATCAATGGATTTTGTCAAATACCTAAGTATCAAGAAATAGATATCAAGCATTAATAGTTTTGCAAATTAGCTGTTGGTGGGTCTTCGACCTTATTGCTCCACTTTCGTGAACGTGAAAATTCTTATCCCTTCAAGTTCCAAGTGGTCAACTTGGACAAGTAATCACGTGTCAGGGATGTCTACCCGTATGCCCTATCTCGTTCATTAACAATTACCTCTGATTGGCTATGAGATGGGATTATACATATAGCTATTAGGGTACCAATCGAAAGACTAGCCACTGTTGGTCTATTCCGCCAAGTTGTCTTTAGAAGTCAATCCTAGGGTTCACCTCCAACGGTATCGAGTAATGAATATAGTATACATGTCCAACAACATTATTAATTAAAATCTTAATCACCATGATAATTGAACTATCAATTAATCAATGTTAGATTGATTCCAAGGTTGGTATTTAGCTTCGAATATACTAGTCTTGGCGATGATAAGAACATATAGTTCAAAATACCTTTTCTTTTTTTGTAACAAAATCGCCAATTTTAGATAAAATAGTAAATAGCAATTAGTGCAATGTTGGTGATGTGTAGATAGGATTCACAATCCATTGGCTTCTCGAAACTCATATAAAATGAATTGACTTAGTTCCATGGCTCAAAAATCCAATAATTTAAAATATTTTAGGACTTCAAATAATAATGAATCAAATATTACAAAATAGAGGAGAGTAATTCGATTCGATTTTCGAAGATGATGCAAGGGTAGGAGAATATTATAGAATGGAGCAAAGGTTTCTCAATCTCAACATAGAAAGAATCGAACAGCAATAATATATTTACTAGCATATGTGTTCTTTTCCTAGCAAACAAATCTCGTACTATCGAGCATAAACTCATCTGGTAAGTTTAGAATGGTTTTGTTAGTTGTTTGGATGCCCAAGTCCTTGCTTCTTAGTCAATCCAAGAATTTGTCATAATATGACTTGAATCAATATTATATTAATTCTTTGAATCATAAGCATATCTATACCTAGCGTACTTGTTAGGATTTAGTGTTTTATTTATTTTATCTATTTTTGTGATCTTGTTTCTCTATCAAGACATCTAAGATAACGTATTATAGAATTCTTAATTTAATGAATTTTTAAGCATATTACTGGTATCATTATCTTTAACTTGTGCTATTACTAAGTTCTCACTTACGATATTGATGGATACCTAATCAATTAATAAAAGCACACTTGGTTCCTTGGTAATGCATCCTCAATAATCCTACTAAATCTCAATGCGCTGTCCAATATCTAATATATTAGTTAATACAATTGCATTAGCCCTTTTTGTTAACATTGCCCCTGAGCTCTACTTTATTCCATTTAGGACCCCTTTCTGGAGTTCTAAATCTAATGTTAAGCTATTTGAATGCAATACATTCTTGGGCCTATCAAATATTTATGTATTTAAACATTATCTAGCTCAATTCCTATATTACCCGAACTTAGTCGTATTTAGAGCTAAGAGCTTAATTATTGTTTTATTAAGTTACGGAATTTTAACAATTGTTTTCTTTCTTTTCAATTCTTTAACTTAAGCAATTTAGTTTATTTCATGATTAATCATATGATCTATTATTTTGGATTAGCTAGCCCAATTTATATAATTATCTGTTATCATGTGATCTGATCAAATTTAACCCAAAACTTAGAATATACTTGAGTGTATTAAAATATAAGGTCCCCATTTCTAGTTAGCATCACATGTTAAGTTTTCTAAGCCAGAATTCAATTATTTCAATCTTTTAGCCATATCAAAAGGTTTTTTCGATTTATTTGGGGGGATCTTATTAAAAAATATCCAAACCCATTTTCATTTTAGGAGTCAGTCCCCATCCACCATTTTTTTAGTTTTAACTCCTCAATTCAACTTTGTGTTTTGAGTTGGCTACCCATGCACTTGTTTTGACCAAAACACCCCCAAAAACCTTATTTTCTCTTCTTTTTCTTTTTATTTATTTGACATCATTCCTTCTCTCTCTTCATTTTTTCTTTTTGCTTGAGCTCTCTCTTGCAAATAGCTAGTAAGATCTTTTTTTTTTTTTGCCATTCTCAAATTGATTCAACGAGAAGATCCTTAGCCCATTTATCGCTGCTTTATTTTGAGCTGGAGTTTATTAATTGCATAACAGTATATGGAAGAAAATAAACTTTTAATAATTTGAGCTTAATAAAAATGTCTTCAAGTAGCCAAGATGCTAAAACTTAGCTATTAGGAAGTTGTGTGTACAACAGGAAATTCTATGTTTTCTCAATTTATGAAGGTATGAGTTTGATGGAGTTATTGTTTGGGATTGGGAAAAAATGGCTTGTAATTAGGTCTGAGTTTAATAAATTGCAATATTTCACTCCACATTAGAAGATGTATGTCATTTTGGAAATTGAAAATGACATTTTGAATATGATTCGATTACATATTTTGCTTAAAATGGGAATTGTTGAGAAAATGGTCATCTAAAAAAATGAACCAGAAAGACGTGGAAGGAAAATATTTTATATGTATTGTTAAGTTTCTTCATATTTTCATATTAGTGTTGCATTAATTGTTTGTTATACTTTCAATGTGTTTCGATTAGTAGCTAATTGTTATATGTTTTTCCTCGTTAATAAGATACTTTATTTTACATTATCATGCTCAGTAGCTTACTAATTAATACTAGATTAGTGCAATTTAGTACTTCCACTCTGATATTTCAATACGTTTGCTCAATCTGCACATTAGTAGCTATAGGAGTTTTGAGATGATTGATAATAATAAATTGTGTTGTGGATTTACATAAATTGTGTGTATTATAGAACAAGATGATTGAACACATTGCAAAATGATACAATGCTTTGGAAGCAAGATTGTGCTTTTATTGTGTAAAACTCACATTCCTACCATTTAGTGCAAATTGATACGACAACATATTTGTTTATGGTTTTATTGTATATTTGTATTTGTAATATCATTTGTCATTACTTATTAAATAATATCTGTTTATGGTTTTATTGTATATTTGTATTTGTAATAGCATTTGTCATTACTTATTAAATAATATCTTAATTGATTTTATTTCTTCAATTAGGAAAAAGAGGATGCAAAGAAGACAAAGATTTAAAAGAAGATGGATTAGAAATAGATAGTGTACAGGTGCTTTTGATGCTAAATTCGTCCTTGTCTAGAGGTCATATTAAGTTGAAGTATTTGTACTATATTGTATTTTAATAAGAGAATTTTTACAAAATTATTTGTGTTGTACACTTTGTAAAATATGGACATATTGTATTATCATTTTAGTGTGAAAGGAATCATGAATGAGTATTCCTTTTAGCTATTGGGAAAGTTAATGTTGAAGCTCTTGTCCATTTTAATTTTTGCTTTATCAAAAAGACAATACCTCATGTTAGTAAGGTAATACCTCATTTTAGAAAATAATAATTTATTTTTGCTATAGAATACTTGATCTTAGAAGAACAATACCTCATCCTTAGCATTTAATACTTTATCAAAGTGATTCCATACTTAAATGTTGCATGCTTAATTTGCCTCCAATTACTAGTGAAACTACATATAAGACCATACCCAAATCATAAAATCATATGTTCTTCGTGAAATGGTTTGAATACGCACGTTTTGAAATGGTTTGGAATATAAACATCCATATACAACCAATTGCGCTCTCATTTATAGTAATATGAAACCATATATGCATGGTAACAAAAATTGCTAATGTGCTGAGAACAATACCAAAAATATAATGCCCCAAAATTCTACATTGTATTTAATTGATTAATACTCTTTATTTTATTTTATTTACTATTTGTATTAAAATTGTAGTAAGGCATGACCTAAATATTTGGAATAATATATTTATATATAACATAGATAATATTAAATTATCTTTTGATCAAATTATATATACACATTGTAGATACTCTATATTTTGGAGAGTATAAGTTATAGTTCTACTTGAATTAATATTATATTAAGACAAGAAGTTGAATTATTGAATTCTGGGAATTAACAATAGAGATACTAGAATTATAATGGGATTATCCTAGTCCTAGAAGAAAATTGATTAGAGTCCTATTTGAACTAAACCACTTCTTTCACATAAATATAGTCCTTAAAAATAAAATTCTAATCACATTTAATAGTAAACGAAAGAGGAAAAAGGGGAAGAAGGAAAAGGGACAGCAACAATGGCAGAGGGGAAAGGAAAAAGAGATGGCATTTACTGGAAGTGCAATAGAAATTACACAAGTTAATTCATGAGTTTGTAGACTTTATATTTGATAGTTGTGAAATCCAATGATATTATTAGGTTTTGATTTACTACTTCTTCATGATAAAATTAAGCAAAGTGATCAACATGAAAATTTTAGATCTATGTATTTGGTTTTTGATGCCTCCTAAACCACCCCAATCCAATTTAAATGGAGTACATTATGACCAAAATACTAAGAAGTGTCCAGTCAAAAGATATAGGACTTTGATTTTTCCAAAAAGGATATTTTTGATGCCTTTACTACTACTTACCAATTGAATTAAGTAAAATAATCAACATAGGAATTTTAAATATATTTCTTAGGTTTCTATTTCCACATGAATCACTTCAATCTGATATATACAGAGAACGTTATGACTAAAATACAAAGGTGTGGCAAGACAGAAAATACAGCGATTTTCCTAGAACAGAATATTGTGACACCTTTTGCAACTTGATTTGAATTTAATTTGGAAATATGGTCAAAATAAAAACTGAATATATGTGGCTTAGGTTTTTACATCCTTTATAAACACTTTAATCCGATGTATAGAGAGTTAGACATGACTAAAATACTACAGTGTGATAATGTAAATATACAGGACTTCGAGTTTCCTAGAACATAATATTGTGATGACGTTTATTGGTCTATTCCGATTTAATTGGGAAACATGGTCAATGTATGAGTTTTATATCCATCTCTTAGGTTTCTAAATCTGCATAAATCAACTCAATCCAATTTATGCAGAGAAAGTTATGATAAAAATACTAGATGTGTCAAGTCTGGAAATACAAGGCTTTGATTTTTCTAGAACAGAATATTTTGACACCTTTTACTACTTGTTTTCATTTGAATATGGAAATATGGTCAACGTAAGAACTGAATATTTATATCTTATTTTTTTACACACATTTAAATCACTTTAATTCGATGCATAAGGTGAAAGTTATGGCTAGAAAAACTATGGTGTGGCAATAAATAAAATACAGGACTTTGATTTTCCAGGAATAGAATATTGTGACAACATTTACTACTCAATTCATATTTAATTGGGCAATAAGGTCAAATTTTGAATTTTACATCTATATTCCATGTTAACACATGATTTTGAATCACTTTCATCCGAGGCTTGTAGTAAAAGTTACAATTTAGATACAATCAAGTGCCACATCAAAAAATTTCCTAAAAGTTGGAAATCTACTTTCGCACCACTGCCGCCTCTTGAACTCGATTTATCTCTCATGTTCGCCAATTTAACTACATCATCAACATAATAGTTTTAGTACTCTTTCATAGCTTTGTAATGCCATAAGAATCGAGTCAATCGGACATTTAGAAAGTGTGTTATGAGCGAATTAAAAAGTACGTATGAAAGGATATATTCTTGATACATTTTGTAAGTATGTATGTACTAGACCAGCCCCATGTAAATTTTATTTTGTTAGTCAGTTAAATTGGTGATTGATTTATTTATTAAATGAATCAGGTGACTCAACATTTGAATCAACTGATTTTTTGATAGGCGATTGCCTTCTAAGATTGATCCTGAAGGTGAGTGCCTCAATCTATAAATATATATTGTTATGTTTTGAAACCCAAAAGAATATATACTATTATACAATTGTTCATGATTTGTTTTCAACCTACACTGCACTATATATGAATTCTATTGTGCACAAACAAAATTATTCTTTTCTTATTTTATTTTTGGATAAAAGAAAACTTATGCTTTTATGATTTTTTTAATGCTTCTAGACTAGTGAATTAAATTCGATGATCAATTGAACTATTGAAATTACTGTTACTATTAGTTGAATCCAACTTGGTCTGGGTGTGCGAGGGTCTTCACTGGGCAGCAGTGGGCTAGCCAGTTGAACCCCAAGCCTCCATGGCCTAATCCCCCCAGTGCACAACAGAAGTTATTTGTGACTGAGGTGGGTCATAGGAATTTTCAAGCATGCTTGGGCACTATTTTTGTAACACCCCTAAAATTTTATTTATTTTATTTATAATATACGACTTTATCGTCATTTGAAAATTTTATGAATTTCAGGTTATTAATTATTTTAAAATTTTTATGGGTTAAATTATAATTTTTGTAGACTTAATTGTGTATATTTTGATCAATTTGGGGTTAATCGTAATTTTCAAAAAATTTGGGGTAAAATTGTATAATTTAAAATTTTATTAAAAAAAATGAAAAATCAGATTTGATGATCGGGCAGACCACTTTTCTTTCCTTTTTCTCTTTCTTTCCTTTTCTTCTTCCTTTTCCTATTTTCTTCTTCTTCTTATTCTTCTTCTTCTTCACTGAAGCTTCATCTCCATCTCCAGCCAGTTTCCAGTGACTTTTCTTCCACTCCAAACCCATCAAATTCTTCCCCTTACCACAACCAACAACTCCCACATGTCAAAACCACCAACCAAGCAACAGAGCAGTGGTGAACGAAGGAGAATCGAGGCGTGCATGTCATGGGATTATCGAATTTCTTATTTTTTGATGACTATTTCCCATTTTAAGGGTAAGGTTAGGAAGCTCTTGATGAGGAACGCAATGATACCATTGCATGGCTTTTCAAATGATGGCAAGGCGGTGATTGAAGCTCATCAAAGAAAAGGAGAAAGTGGTGGTTTTTGGCCCATTCCAGTGTGTGCACTGCTCGGAATTGGAAACAGAAGGTGGCATTGGAATCCTTGCAATGAGAGGAACAATTTGGTGGTGAAGCCTCATTTTCCAACGGTGGTCTGGCAGTCTCCTCATCTTGATGCGGTGATCATCCCGGTGCTTGGTTCGTAATTTCAAGTTTTTGTTAGTGAGATAAGATATTTTACATGATTATTGCATGTTATATATATATGTGCATGCATGTTTGTAGTTGTTAGTTTTGTCTAGGTCGAGCCTTTGAGTTGATATAGGTATTTCAATGATTATTTTCCTATACGAGGAATAGGGTAATGGGAGATATAATTTTGAACTCGTATATTGGTTAATAATAAGTTGAATATAATTTTGATATTGGGAATTATTATAAGTTAAATTGTGTTGGAATGGGAATTTGATTAGGGATTTATGCATGAATGTTGAATCTGGAGAAGTTTGACTCATGGCATATTTTCTTGATTAGGTGACGACGAGCTAGGCACCAACGAGCAGTAAGATCAATTTTTGGCTATTTCTATTTGGGATTGCAAGAGATGAGGGTCTCCTACTCTGGGTTATTGCTTGTCAAAGCTACTTATATTTATTGGAAACCTTTATGAGGGTTTGCTAATCTGGCGTTATATTTCTTATTTATGGTTGTAATAAGCCCCTATGTGGGTTTCTCTATTTCTGAATCATATTCTGATCTGTATTTGGAATATGTTTGCTATTTGTTATCTATTATCTGATTTGAATACCCCTGTGAGGGTTATCTCTAATGTTGATTTTCTTTTCTGTCTGTTTTGGTGCCCAGAACTTAAGTCCGTTATCTGTCTGTCTCGTATCGTACTGTCTGTACTGTATCTGTTGCCTTGTTGGCATATCTATTATTAGCTCTATTTTCATTAGTCGTGCTGGCTTATCTATTTCGTTTACTATTTTCTATTGCTTTGATGGTATACTATTTCATTTTGTTCTGATCTGTAGACTAAAATCGATAATGCGCTAGGGATTTCCCCCCGGGCATTTGTGTGAGTAGTTATTTTGTTATCTGTATAGTGATATGTAAGCCAAAGGCCATACTGGGCGATCTGTTTGGTTATGTAGGGGCATGCTTTGGATTTCCCCCCAGATGTCATTGGTACGCTAGGGATTTTTCCTAAGGTATGGGTGATATGCTAGGGATTTCCCCCTAGGTATCAGCGGTGTGCTATATAGTCCGTATAGGCATCTACCACATACCAAGCTGTTACGCTTAGGTAAATTTTCTATTTGTCTGGTATAAGGTGAATTCGCAATGCATGTCTAACAACTTTTTCTTGGAATGCATATGCCTTGAGTTTGATTTGCCTAAATGATTTCTGTCTACTTGTAATCTGTTCTTGGAGCAATAAGGCAAGAGAGTTTTCTTTTTGCTTTCCAGTACTATTTGTTTGTTTTTCTGAATTCTGTTATATTCAATCTGAAAATGATATCTTATTGAGTTGAGTTTCTCCTTGATAAACACTATTGTTACTTGTACATGTCCCTCACTAAGTCTTTGGACTTACCCCCTGTATTTCATAATCTTTCAGACAAGGATAGGCTTTAGTGGACGTCAAGTTGGAATGACATACATATAGTTATTTTGTAGTAGGACTGGAGCCGACATTAAGTATGGAATTTGTAACTGTTTGGATGACCTTATAAACCTTGTGATGTACATATTTTGTTTGAAGTTTGTAGTATAAGATGAAATAATGGTTTAATCTGTCAAAGATTGTAATATGACTTAGTTCCCTGAACTCTTTTGGTATTTCTATTTTGTGGATTATTAGGTGTTGATGGAATTGTATCAGTATTCATTTTGAGATGTTTGAATTTATGGGCCTACTGTTGAATTGTACTTTGAGAAATAAGTCTAAATCAGAGTAGTGTCTCAGCTTCAGTGCTATCCTTAGAGGGGGCACTACAATTTTGGTAAGGTCGCACCTTGCTTGGAGCGATAAGGGACTGTTATGGTGGGAGTCATAAGGTTGACTAGCTACAGCAAGACCGGCTAATCATCGTATTTAAGTTCATATTCTGGAAAATTGTTTATTAAACTCTTGACTTGTCACTGCTTGACTGTTTATAAAATGCTCGATTTCTTACAACCTGACTATTTAAAATAATTTTCACTTATGTTACGCTCAAATATTTTCACCATACGAATTCTTGAACATTTCAATATATTAATGATTTTAATTCCTAAACTCACTTCGCACACTTGGCACTCACTGAGTCTTTTACTCATTCTCATTTTGGTTTTTTTTTTTTTAATTTTCTTCTGCCAGACCTAAACTTAGCCTTAGTGAGGTGAAAGATCCAATATTTGACAAGAATTGGGGTTAAGTATTATTTGGGGACTTCTACAATGGTTTTAGTTTGTTATGGCATTAGCTTATTAATCACTTTCATGAATTTTAAGGTGAAGATAAAGGATTAAACATTTTGATTATTTTTATGTCTGAGATTTATTTGGCTACTAGAAATGTTTGGAGTTTTATTATGATTGATATTTTGATTGACAACTCATGTATTTGGGATTGAATTTCACATCTTAAGACCAAACCATATGGTTTGATTTTGGGGTGTGACAAGAAATCCATGAAAAGTTCCCAATATTGGCATTTATGGACTTTAGAACTGTGTTTATGTACTTAATTTGCCAATGTTGTGTACCTATTTTATGTGTTTCTGTACTTGTTTTTCCAAAGAATGAGTTTAAGCTTAATTCAATGTGTGGAACAATGTATAAGTGAACCTAATGCAATAAAATTGTGGTTTGTTGAAGAAATGATTTGGATATACAGGTGTTGAAATGGTTTAGATCACAAACACCCATATCCAATCACTTATGTTCTCATTCATAATAGTATAAAGCCATTCAGGAATGGTATCAAAAATTCCTAATTTATTGAGAATGATACCAAAAATCCACAAAAAGTACTTAATATCAGCATTTATATACTTAATTTGCCAATGTTGTGCACTTATCATGTGTGTTTCTGTACTTGCTTTCCCAAAGGACGAGTTAAGGTTTAATTTGATGTGTGGAACAACATATATGACACCTTAATGTAATAAAATCATGGTTTGTTGATGAAATGATTGTGATAGTATGTGTTAAAATGATTAGGAACTCAAGCACCCACATCCAACCACTTGCACTTTCATTCATAGTAATATAAACTATTGATGCATGAGCCAAATGAATCTTCCCTATACCACCATCAAAAACCAATAAACCTATCATCACTTTGTGAGTCCCATGACTAACACACCATGGTCTTATGATCATGCAATAGCTAAATTGTGCTGAATAGAACTCGATCCCTTTTGTATTGATAATGATATTGGAAATCCACGAAAAAGTATCCAGTATTAGCTCCAGAACTACATTTGTGTATTTAATTTGCCATTGTTGTGTACTTATCATGCTTGTTTTTGTACTTACTTTTCCAAAGATCGAGTTGAGGCTCAAATCGACGTGTGGAACAACACATAAGATACCCTAATGCGACAAAATTATGGTTTGTTGAAGAAATGATTGTGATAGTATGTATTGAAATGGTTGGGAACTCGAACACCCATATCCAACCACTTGCACTCTCATTTATAGTAATAAACCGTTAATGCATGAGCTAAATAAATCCTCTTGACACCACCATCAAAAGCCAATGAATCTATCGTAACTATATGAATCGAAAGACTAGTATGCCATGGTCCTATGATCTTGCAATGGTTAGATTAGGCCGAATTGAGCTCGATCCATTATGTGTTGAGAATGATACCAGAAATCCACAAAAAATAGCCAATATTGGCATTTATGTATTCTAAAACTACATTTATGTACTTAATTTGCTAATATTGTGCACTTATTTTGCATGTTTATGTATTTCAAAACTGTGTCCATGTATTGAGTTATCTGTGGTTATGTACTTATTTTGAGCTAACTTGTAACATATATATCTTTTCCAGTATCTATTTATAAATAAACTTCCAATTATACTATAAATTATAAACACCATCTATTCTAATCATCCAAATACACAAATTATAAATGTTATCTAATTAGAATATTAGAAATACTGAAACAATCACATCAATATTCATATGAAAAAAGTCCATTCATCTAGATAATAACCATTCGAACATCATCATTCTAGACTAAAATATATTAAACCATGCTCATTGGTCAGGATTTTTATAGCAATATGTGCTTGATATGCATCTATAGAACAATCATTGACATATTGCCATAAATACTTCGTGTTTTTTGCAAAAACACTTAACCCAAAGACATATGTATCTCCACAATCCAAGTCCCTATTTTGTTGGTGACTAAAATGTATTTGTACTTCTTTTTGGGGCACAATATACCCCGATGAGTGTTTTAGGTATCCAGTCATAAACTTAGCTTGCAAAAGTATTTGTTAATTTTTATTCAAATACTTGGATGAATGTATCACAAATATAAGCGATATTACAAAAACTTCTGTTGTTGTTTTTATCTGGGGAGACCAGGATGTGCTCATCTATATGAACTTCTTCTTAGTTGTTTCCAACACAAGGAGGAAACAGTGATAATAGCTATTAATGGAGAATATAATAAATTAACACTTATTTAGAACATCTAAATTATGCCTTTCTAGAAACTTGTGCATTATTAGTTGACAAATAAATTTTAGAGATCCATCTTGCTTCATAACACATCTCTAATTTGCTTTTTCAAGTTCTCTTAGAATTTCCTCTTGTCAATAATTAATGTAAGAACTTGTTAAATCTAGTTATCCATAGTTGAAAATACAAAACAAACACTACTTACCTGTACGTACAAAGTCAGACACCAAATATGGTGATCGCATTTTTCTCTAAATGAAAGGCTGCACAAGATCTTCATACAGCAATCAATTAACTTTGACCTCTCTTTCTCAAACAATAGATTGCACAACACATATCTTTTTATTTGCAAGTCAGGTCCCTCCCAAATACTAACGCTACAACAACAAATCATCATGTTACTCAAATCATAAATTTACTATAAAAAGAATAATATGATTCAGTATAATTACATCCATTTCATCTCATTGCAAACATGAGTTAATAATTTCTCTCTCTCTCTCTCTCTCTCTCTCTCTCTCTCTTTATCAAATATATTGGACCACCCTCTATAATCTAATCATCCTTAAAATTGATTAAAAAAGTCCTCATTATCTGATAAATTAGCTCTGCTGATCTAACCTCTATCAACAAGTATTTTGGACATCCTTCATCTTCTCATATAAAAAATGCAATACATATATCCAGTACTTCAATCCAACTATGTACTATATTTTCTAATACAATTCAGCATTTGTCTCACTTACACCAAGTATAAAAACTCATAAATGCAATATTTGAAACTTGTATACACATACCTTCTTCTTCTTGCTACAGTCCTCATGAGCAATCCACTTTACTCTTGTCTTTTGTGGTGTGGTGCTAGGAGGTGTAACAAAGTCCATTTCTTTTTTTTGTTTTCATTATGTCACCTCCTTTTTGCATACCTTTCATAATAGAAGCTATGATCACTTCCAAGGGTGGAACATCCCCTAATTTAGAACTATTAGGGTGAATTCCACCATCACCACCTTCCTTTTACTCTTTTTTTTCATCTTTCTATTGCCTTTTCTTTTCCTCTTTTTTACTTCCATCTTCTCTCTTTTTCTCTTTCTCTTCTTTATCCGAGTCTTCTTCTTATTAATTCTCTTTCTCTTCTTTTTCCTTATTTTCTTCCTCATTCTTTTCCTTTTTTTCTTTCTCCTCTTTTTCTGTTCCCTTTGTCTTTCCCCTCCTCAACCTCAACTCCAATTGCAAGTCTTTTATTCTCAAGAAAGAAAAGTTTTTCTTTCAGTAATTATATCTCTTTCTCTTTCTCTTTCTCATTCAACATTCCTTGCAAGCCATACACATCATAGTTGGTGCTCTGTGATGTATTAGTAACAATAATTTCTCCTCATCAAGGAATGGATAAATATCCAGAACCTATTCAAACACAATTGTATAACATAGTTTGTAATTTTATATGTATGTAAAATTATTATAACAACAAAGATAAGGAATATAAGTTATTACCATATTTCTAGTAATTGTCTTGAATTTTTCTTCTGCACTAGCAACTTTCATGAGGATCTTACTCTCATACCATTGATGGAATTGTGGAAATAAACAAAATGAATTTGCCATTCCCAAGCATCGAATACATTCATCAACCCAACCTAGTCATTCAAAAGAAGAATTATGCAATGTTATAGTTACTCAAAAATAACAAAAATAAAATATTAATAGCAACAATGCTATTAACTTACTATTCAGCCAATGCTGCATCCATCAAAGTATTTCTTTCTTGGGCCTTTCCCCGTTTCACCTCCTAGATGCACTAACATCTCATCATGTAAAAATTTAAATACACCAACTCCCCATGCATAAAGGCCAATGAAAGATAAATCATTCATGCACTGCAAAAGGAATCTAGGTCTCAAATAGTTACTAGTTAGAAACAAAATACAATTGAAAACTAGTACTTTGCAAATCCTAACAAAATTATCTATATCCTGATCACTATGTTTTTCTACCAACTCCTTCAAATTTTCACAAATCTCTACTTGAGTGACATTCTTATTTTTTCCTTCAAATAATTATTTTATAGTTTTTGACTCTATCTTTATATCAAAATTCATACGTTACCTCACGTGCTATGACCCCGTAATAATATAAAAGTCCCTCGTAGTAAAAGGAAGCCTAATATCTTTACCAAAAATGAAAGAACAAGACCTAATATCAAACCTCCTTAAGAAAGCTTCAACTCTAATAACATGATTAGTACTCAATTTAATCAAGTTAGTCATTTGACATTACAAAAAAATAGGGTTCTCTTTAGTGCTTCAGTGTGTATGAAGCTCATCTTACTATCCATCTCTTTCATAATCTTTTTGAAGCACCTTGGAGAGCACCAAGAATATAGCTCCGAGTCTCTATTACCTTCGGTAGTTTGGTGTACAAGTCCCCTAGTTTTAGCCATTATTTCTGCAAAAAAGAGAGACATAAATAACTACATAAATATCACATTGGAGGTTTCGGAAGAACAACTCACAATTCAAATGCTGAAAGTTTGAATTTTTATACCAAAACGATTTGCATAGAATACTAAATTGAAGGTTTTGTAGACTGCAATTTACAATTTAAATATTGAAAGTCTCAATTTTTGTACAAAACAAAACTACAAAACATATTGATTTGGAGGTTTAGTTTACTATAAACTTAGAATTAAAATACTAAAAACTTGAATTTTGCTGCTAGAAAAACTAGAACATATGTAATGCCATAGAAATTTATTCATTATTCTATCCTAAGTTATTTTATTTTGCCTAGTCGTGCTTTCTTATTATATTAGTTAGAAAAATGATATATATGTGTATGTATATAGATTTTGCATTATATTTACCTCTCGGCTAAATAGTAAGAATCAATATGTGAGACCATAAATATTTATATATATTTAGATGTCACATGTTTTGTGGAAAAATTATAATATTTCTTAATTTAGTATTATATAGTTACTAGGAATTAATAATTGACACCTTAGGAATTAGTAATTGAGATATCAGATCTATTATAGGGTTATCATAGTCCTAGAAAGTAAATAATTAGAGTTCTAATTGAGGTATAATACTTCTATATATGCGTCCCTATAATTTAAAACCTTAGTCTTACAAATCCAAAAAAAAAAAGAAAAGAAAAGAAAAGAAAAACAAAGGAGATCGGAGACTATTGCTAAGCATTGACACTTAATAGAGCATATCAAGTTCCATTGAAGAAAAATATTCACTGTTGATAAGGATTAGAACACCTATTACTTGACTACTAGTTTTAATGATTTGTATGTATATAAATATATATAGGACGATTTGTGCTCCTATGCCTTGACAATTAAGAATTCCAATAGGTTTTTAAGAATTGTTCTCTGTTGCTTATCTTCATGATCACAGCCGCAAAATTTGACCCTATGGACTGATTTTGACTTTATTGCAATTCAAGTTTTGCTATCTAGTCTTTTGAAAAATTGAAATTTTGGAACAAGACAATATATATATATATGTATATATATGAATTTAGGAGGAAATTTAGGAGAGCAAAAGTAATTTCTTTGGCAAGTAAGTACTATTAAGAACCAAGGGTGGAAAATTTTGCATCTATGTGGGTTTCTTGATAAAATTATTTAGGGTATGTGTGCTGTGAATCTATATTTAATAGGAATTTTATTTCGGTTCTTGTAATTTTAGATACTAGCATCTAGGTTACCCTATTAATTACAACTTTGGGATTTTCAATGGATTTCAAATGAGAAATATATATGTATATATATTTTGTAAAATATTTTACTACTAATTAGGATTATTGGGTTTTAAGGTATCGTAGGTTTATGGTACCCATAAGGTTAGTCCTAGTGAGTTTGTCTTTAAATTTGTTAAATTGATGATTGAAGTAATTAATAAATGAATCAGGTGACTCAATTGTTGATATGATTGATTTTGAGATAAGAGATTGACGTCTAGGATTGATCTCAATGGTGAGTGTCTAAACTTATGTATTATATGATATTATATTTCAAAATGCAGAAAGATATATACTATTATACCATTTAGTCGTAACTTGTTTTCAAGAAACATTGCACTCTATATGTATTCCACTACACACTAAATAAATTTCTTATTTTTTTTCCTTTCTTGTTTTATTGTTGGACAAAAGAAATAATTATCTTATTTTATTTCTGGATAAAAGAAATACTTTTCTGTTTTCTTATTTCTAGATAAATGAAACCTATGCTTTCATGATTTTTTTCATGCTCCTAGACTAGCAAATTAAATTCGATGATCAACTAAACAACTAGAATTATATTTACTATTACTGTTAGTTGGATCCAACTTGGTTTGGATATACGAGGGACTTCACTAGGTAATATTGGGCTAGCCAGTTGAACTCCAAGCCCCCATGGTCTAATCCCTCCAGCGCACAACAAAAGCCATATGTGGCTAAGGTGGGCTGTAGAAATTCTCGGGGACGCTTGAGTACTGTTTTGGAAAGATCGCACCTTGCTCGGAGCAATAAGGGATTGTTACGGTGTTAGTCATAAGGTTGTCTAGTTACAACAAAAACTGACTGATCATTGTATTTAAGTTTATCGTTTAGGAAATCATTAATAAAAGTTTGACTGGTCACTGCTTGATCATTTATAAATTTCTCGATTGTTACTACTAGACTATTTTCTAAATCCTACTTATATTACTTGAAACTTTCCACTGAACAAAGTAATTTTAATTTAAAGAACTCACTTTACACACACTTGGCACTCACTGAGTCTTTTACTCACAGTCTTTTTTTTTCTTTTTTTCTTTTTAACTTCCTTCTAGTAGATATGGATCCTAGTCTTAGTGAGGAGTGGATCCTATATTTGATGAGAATCAAGGGAGAAGACGTAGTTTTGGATTTTGGTAGACTAGTATAATTTCTATTAAGTTCATTAGCTTTGTTTTATTTGTCATGACTTTTATTGTGTTTAGTTCCTGAAAAACTTCGATACTTTGAGTTTTAAGTTGTGAGTTGCAAGGAATTGGTTGAGTTCTTATTTAACTTTATGATTTAGATTGTTAGCTTTATTTATTTGGAATTAAATTTCACACTCAATTTTGGTATAAATATGGTTTGATTTTGGGGCGTGACAACATAATACTTAATTTGAGATTTTCTATATTGCAACTCACAATTTAAATACTGAAAATTTGAATTTTGATACGATATTATTTGAAAATAATACTAATCATATTAATGATGAGTTTGCAAGAATGGATGTCTAAAAAATGCTTAAGGAAGATGTATACACCATAAATAAGATAATATCCTTAAAATTTAGTTGTAAATAACTAATATACACTACACCTTGCATGAATTATATAATTACTAAATTTAGATGACTAATAATTGAAGCATACAGTTAAAACAACAATTAAAATATAAATTGACAATATTCAGGTACCAAAAAACTTATATTAGGGGCTTTTTAATAAAAGAAAAGACTAACTGTGGGTGAATTGAGTATATCTAAATCAAGCCTAAAAAATTAAAATCAACATCAAACAAGAAGCAAACAAAGTAATGTACTATAGTTTTCTCTATATTTTAATACAAAAATAACATTTTAAAAAATTACACAACTTACCTCGTAGGCTATGCAATTGAGGGACGAAAATAGAAACTTTTCTAACTACAGTCAAAAAAGAATGGAGAAAAATCATTCCCCAAACAAGAATGTGAAAGAGATAAAGATGTTGTTACAGCACCCATGTGAAAATGGCGAACACATTGTTATTGTAGCACTAGAGTGTTGAGTTCACAAAATAGAGGGAATGGGAAGAGAAAAACATGTGTTGGGGGGGGGGGGATGGCGGTAATGTGAAGTGATGTTTTTGTTAGTGGGGAAGTGGAGGGATTTTTGTCATTTTCAATTTGAGTGAGGGCTTTCTTGTCTTTTTGACTTAAGTGTGGAGTGAACTCAGAAAAAAAGTTGGAAATAAGGAGTTACAATTGAAAAAGGGAGGATGGGGACTAAATCCTAAAGTGGAACTTGGTTTGGCTACTTTTCTACAATTAACCATTTATTTAAATTCAACTATTGTAACTCTAACAAAATATTTTATTTTGTTATAAACATCCAATTTAGTTATTAACTTTCTACTGTCTGATTATTGCAGGTCTAACCATTAAGAATAGTAAAGTAATACATTTAAGTCCAATGTTCTCATATTTCAAATTAGATTTAAACTAAACTTATATTTTACTACACGTTTAAATCAGTTCCTAGTGTGACGGCCATTGATTAGTAGATTCCCAAAGTAATTTGATTCTATACTATTGAACTTAGTTTCTAAACAATTAGTCTAATTAATTCTTATTAATAATTTTATTTACAATGTGTTATAGTTTCAGGATTCTAGGTCTAGGTTGATATGATAAATTCTAACTCAATAAGTTATCCAAGACCTCCACAATATTCCTCTCAACAAGTCCATCAAAACCCCTTTATCAATTCTAGCTTTCCACTATTGGAAATAGTAATTCCTTCACCACCATCGTGAAGCTCTATTGCCCACTCTTACCTCTAGATTTATTGATTGTTTTAGGTATGAAAGTGATCACTGTGAAGAGATGAAGATTCTTATTAGTTTAGATTTGAGTTTTGAGTTATAGCCCACAAAATTTGAAGCTTGGGAAGGTCCTAGATCTTTATTTGAGAATTAGATGAACTTGGG
>JACGDI010005086.1:40290-53035 GCA_014898725.1 Jacaranda copaia
ATACACGTTAAGCTAGTCGAGGTGCCCCAAGCTAAGGTACTCTGATGCTCAAGTTAGTTCTGGTCGAGAGGGTAATTGAATAGAATATAGAGAATGTAAAGTGTACGGTGTAAGTGGCATTACCTTGATCGTGATTGGGCTTGGCGCATTTATAGCTTTCTGTGGGCATGATTTTACCCAAGTACCTCTGTCAGGTGTACTAGTTTTTTCCCATGCCGGGGGGTTGGGAGTCATTCCATGTCTAGATTCCAGTACTGTGCCAGGTGGCTAAATCTCCTACTTTCCCGGGTAAACCGTTCCAGCAGAGGCACGTTTCTGCCAAAGTTGTTGGTAGGGTTGTTAGAGTTGTCAGAGTTGTTGGCAACGATTGCATCGGCTACCACGTGTCATTGGAGTAGGCTCGACCTGTTAGATCAATATACCCGGTGGGGATCCAAGTGAACGTCAGAGGTTCATTAATATCGACTAGATTCAAATACACGAACTATCAGAGTGGTCTTCAGGTCGATACGGATCGACCGTAAATACTCCCAAGTGAGGTCGATATTGGTCGACCAAACAGATTCTACCTTTGGGCCTTGTGGGCAATCTTGTTTGATGTTGGGCCTACTGGATTATCCCATATCAAGTATTATTTGATATGTTCTTGAGTACACTAAAAGTTTATGTGAAAAATAAAGCTTATCCAGAAAAATCAATTGTGAAAGCAAATATCGTTGATGAATGTTTGACATTTTAACAAATTAATGAATGTTTAACATTTATATCATTAATAAAGCTTATCCAAAAGGAACTGAAACTCATTTTAACAAACTAGAGCAAAATTTTGATATGGAAATTGGTGGTAGGTTGTCTGTTTTCTCACAAAAGTTATAGCTGTTTAAAGCTGCAAAATATGTTGAGTTTACAAAGAATGAGCTAGATATGACTCATTGTTATATCTTTAGTAATTGTGAAGAAGTATATCAATCTGAAAAATAAGTAATAGATAGTCTATCACAAGTAGTGAGATTTTTAATCTTTGATGCAATAACAAATTGTATTCTATGTCTATGTAGAGAACACAAGGAGATACTCAAGCAAGAAAGTCATTTAAATTTAGAAGTGAGGCACAAAGAACGATTTTCAAAGTGGTTTAAGCAACATGTTAATTTATACTAAATTTCTTGTTTTCAATTTGAGCTTGGCTAATGCTATTTATTTCCTTGCAAATGGCACATTTGAAGTGTCATGATTTGCAAGAAGTGAAAGATGACTTATAAATATTAACTTGTGGACCTCATATGATTTGAAAAAGTATCCAGGGTGTGTCATAAATGGAGTAAGATTTCGTCAGAGAAGCATGATAGTCATCATACAACATAGAACTATGGTGATATAGTTGAAGGTTATCTTGATAACAATACCACTGAGTTTTATGGCACTATTACTGAAATTATTGAGACAGACTATATTAGAGACAAGCATGTTGTTCTTTTCAAGACTCAATGATCTAATCTTGACAATAATAAGTCCACCATACAAGTTGATGGGAAAACAACAAGTATAAATGTTAGTCGGACTTGGTATGGAGATGATCCTTTCATACTTGCAAGTCAAGTGAAGCAACTATGCTACCTTGAGGATATGAAATTGGGTAAAAATTGGCGAAAGTAATGCAATTTCAACATGGAAATATATTTGACTTGGTGGAGCTAGAAGATGGGGCTAACAAGAAGCATGATTAGGTTTACCAAAAAGGTGAGTCTTTAGAACCAAAAGTACCAATTCGAGTTGCTATGGAGGGATTGACATCACTTCATGGAAAAGATGTTGAACCTAAAGTCACTGAGGCCAATGTAATCCAAAGGCTGGAAAATATTCTTGGAGACGTTGATTTCATTGAAGAAAATGTTGACAAAAAAGATTATACATTAGTTAACCACTGCAACATTGATGAAGAGCCTAAAAGTGACTTAAATGAATTAAATATACAAGTCCCTACTAGTAGCATAGGTGAAATTGCTATCCAAGCTAATGTTGGTTTCAAGCATAAATTTATATTTTTCTTCATAACTTGTATTTTTCTTTCTTTTTTTTTTTGGTGACCTAATAGTGTTTGAATGAAAGATTTTTACTGGAAAATTTCAAACTATTAGATTATATTTAATATTTTATTGGTTTTATGAATTCAGGATAAAACAAGAATATGACTTGGAAAGATTCTTAACACAAGCTTGGATGAGGATTTGCATAAGTTAGATTTGCTTCAAGATGGAAAAATATTGTGACTTCTTGACTTCATTTTTTCTATTTACTTGTTATGAGCTGAACTATATAATTTGTTGAGGTGACTGCAACATTAATTCATAAAAAAAAAGAAAGAAAAGCTACATAGTTTTCATTGAAGTGGATCTTCCATGAATAGCAACATAAAAATAGTAGTGCGATAATGTAGTCCTTCATATTTGATCATGGCTAAGCAGGAGGCATGAGATGTGATTGCGAAAAATCAAGTACGTATATATGACTAACTTATAAATAGTTTTTGCTCTTTTGTCATTTGAACTATATAATTTACATTTAAAGAAAAGAGGAACTGCGAATCACTATTTCTTTTTATAAGAAAAAATATGAAAGTAAAGGTTGAACTTTATTAAGTAATCCTCCTTGTGACAGCCATTTTCTAGTGAGAGGCACTACTCTCTACTTGCTTTTATGCCAACATTACTTCACTTTATTTTTTGACCAAAGCTAACTTAACAACATCATCTTTATACTTTAGCTGCAATTTTCTTTATGTTATATCTAATTGGAGTCTGTTTTTCGCTTCTTTTTTGTTGTATAAGTTATCATGTTCAATCATGCTAGGCCCCATAAGATGGGATGGTATGCATGATAAAATATGTTGGATAAGAATTTATTCGACATTGGTGGGCCTCTCTTCTGCAATGACATTCTTCAGTTTTATAGTTCTAAAATTTAAATCTAGATTTGATTTTCCCTTATTGAAAATGAAGAGGAAAAGAAACAAGTTCCATACTACCCAAGTGCTCATAATTCATATGGCATCCAATTTATAAATTTTCTTCTTTCTTATATTTACTTCAATTACTACTTCTCATTTTTGTGGTTGACTCAATTAAGCATAATAAAAAAATTTAGTTTTTTTCTCTATGAAATTTTGCTACATTTGTGAGTATAACTAGAATCCCTTTGTTGTGTAGTTTGTCTAACCTTTCTTTTTTTAATCTGTATAAATGATGATTAAAATTGGATTCAGCGTGAATGGCCAATTCTTGCAGTAAAAGCATGCACAAAAAGCAAGTTGTTTTAGAATCAGGGCTGGAATTTTATGATCTACCCGATGCTTTTCACTTTGCTGCTAGATGCTTTATGCTTAATTTCTAGAATACTTGTTAAGGGTTAGAAAACTAAGTTAATTGAATTTACTAACTTTATATATTAGTAAAAGTTGGCTTAACATTGTGTTGATATAAAACCTTTCTGAATGTTATTTAAATGCTTAGTCAGTGAACTTTTACTTACAATTGATAGAAGGATTGAGACCAACATTTTTTGATGTGTAGCTATTTATCAAGAAAATTTTCTCTTAGTTTAGCTAATATTTGTTTGAATCTTGTTGCTTGTTCATCCATCTTTCTTCATTTACTGCTTATGTAATATATCATTTTGATGCTTATGCCTTTTAAAAAGGTTTTGGAAGCAAAAGAATTTCAGTGTGAAATACTTTTTAGGCGCGAATATTTTTTATTGTTAAACACTATTTTTAGGTACAAGAAGTTTCATTGAGCATAAAAGTCTATATACACAAAATATTCGTTTTGCAAAAAGAAAAAAAAAAATCTTTGGATACAAAGTAATTCATTGAAAAAATAGGTCATTAGACATGAAAAAGTTTGTAAAATAAAAAAAATATCTTCCAACATGAAATATTTCATTGAGGACAAAAGGTTTTTAGGCACAAATGTATTCATTCCGTAAAAATGTCATTGGGCACAAAATGTTTCATTGTTTAAAATTACGTTTTGCAACAAAATATATTGTTTCAATTCCTATTACATAATAAATTGATTTTGAGGCTTTCTACATGAAAGATCAACTTCATTGACGAAAAATATTTTTTTTTTCTGGAACAATAATATTGGTTGTCCATATATTGGTTGCTCATTTTATTGAGAACAAAGGGTTTTAGGTACAAATATATTCATTCCCTAAAAATGCCTTTGAGCATGAAACATTTCATTGTTCTAAATTACATATTTTGCTACAAAATATATTGTTGCAATTCCTATTACATAAAAAAATTGATATTGAAACTTTCTACAGTGAAACATTAAGTTTGTGAATGAAAAAATATTTTTTTGGAACAAATAATATTGGTTGGCTATCACATATGTTTTAGTGACAAAATAAATATTGTTGTTTATGTTAAATTTATTCAATGCGATTGTTATTTTTCTTTTCCATGAACCTTTTGCAATGAGGATATCCCAATGAAGCTAGCAATGAAATTTTTTCGTTGTGCATTGTATTTGCAATGAAATTTTATACTTTTTGTAGCAAAGTATTTTGTTGTAAAACATGAAATTTCTTGTATTTATAGTAATCAACGTATATCTTTCAAAAGATATTTTCTAAAATGAAGAATTTTTAAAAAATGAGATAATCATAAATTTAACAGTGAGTGTTCAAATACTTAATAATATGTAATATATATCATTATATTTTGTATAACATTCACAAAAAATTTACATTTTATTTTTTAAGTTAAATAATTTATTTTTATTGTTAATTATATAATTAAAATTTGATGAAATTTTCTGTATAATTAGTCAATCTAGGGTATAGATGAAATATTTTGATAAATACATAATTTTTGTAATAGTAGAATGAATCAAAATAAATAAAATTTATTTAATTGCAAGTTGTAATTTAAATATTTTTTTGAAGAATTTTCAATGGAAATCCCGTAGAATTTTCATTAGAAAATAAATTGAAATTTTTCAAAAAACACCATAGATATTTTTAACAAAATTATTGTTGGTCATTCCATAAGATAATAAATTTAATTCTAATACTTCTAAAAATTTACTATAAAGGCAAATTTGGTAAATTAATTAAAATGAAAATTAAATCTAAAATTAATTAACTAAGTAAAAAGGGTAGGAGATCCAAAAGATTAGTTAAACCCATAAAGAGAGACAAAAAATCCTAATGGGTCTAAGCCTGCTAAGACTAAAATCTACAAATAACTCCCGGAAAGAACTAGGATAAAAGAAATCATTCATAAAAAGCCACAAACTCAAAGAACTTTCAAGAAGAAAAGATCTTTCATAGTGTCGAGAAAAATGAACCACCACATTGTTGTCTACTCGAAAGAATCTTACTCCATTTTCACGCAGCATTAAATTCTCTTTAGAAATTCACTTGATTTTCAAAGGAAATTTTGTTAAAAAATAAATTTAATTTTTCTTAGAAATAAACATGATTTTCCAATGGAATTTCTACTTCATTAGAAAATTGTGGGCTTAACAATAGGAGAGGCCTCATTTCCTTCTCTTTTCTTCATCTTTTCCTTTTTTCAGGAAAAGGACTTAACCATGACAAAATGCATAGAGCATGCTGATGTGGCTAGACTTGGGTATCCACTACCCATACCTTACTTGCCATTCCATGAAAAGAAGTTCTGAATAAAGCTATGTGACATAGCCTGGTCTTACATCCTCCTTAAAAGACGATAAAGGATGCAGGGAAGCTAAAATTAGATAAGTAGTGTCACTTACAAGACACTTGAAGGACGAGATTGAAAGAGCGATCAAACAAGACACCTTAGGGAGTACATAGTATAGAAATCAAGCAATCATAATGACACTACTAAAAAAAAAAAATAAGTCTAGCCATCTATATGGCTCGACGAGCATCTAAAGCCTATGTACCAAAAACATTCATGACTAGAAAATGAACTCCCTACTGCTAGGTCATCTTTGTTACTCTAGTAAGGATTTGCTAAGATAGGTAATGCCAGCACTAAAGAGGTAATGACACAAGAGTTAACTTATATGTGAGCTTTGTCGATAATCCTACTATAAGATCCTTTAAAGGTCAACCCTCAATAATAAGTGGCACCATAAAACTTGAGGCACCAGGAGCTCTAAGGACCTATGAGCTATAATCTTCCTGTAGGTCCACAAAAGCTCCAAGCACGAAAGAACAAGTGAAGAAATAGATAGAAAATGGTGACCCCTAGGACGCTAGCAATCTAAAGTACTAGATTTAGGAACTAACCTAGCATGGGAGTGAGCTGGGAGCACACAACAAGCCAAATAGGTGACACTCCAATACACAACCCTTATAGCCAAAAGGGTGGTGGAAATACTTCAAGTTGCTACAGTATAAGGCTTGATAAAATAACCCCAATACATAGGGTCCAAGGAATGTGAATCTTCAAAGTGTTATAACTTTAACAAAAAAATATTAGAAGTTGAAAGACAAGATCAAAGCACTGGCCAAACAAGGATACCTCAACGAATACGTTGATGAGCAAAAAAACTCCCTCACAAAGCAATCTTGCAATGGAGAAAATAAGAATTCTAGGAGCACACCTAAAAAATAGCTATACCCAAGAATGGAGTTTTGTACTAGCTGTAGGTATGATATTGAACCCCATAATAGGATCCACTAGAGTGATTCAAAAAGTAACATCTAAAGTTCAATCTCAAACATTGCTATTGTGGGAAACACCAACCTTTCTGCCAATCAGGCTGATCAAACAACTGTACCACATAAAGTCATGAGAAGAGATAAATATTATAACAAACTCCAAAACTTTGAGACCACTACTATGCTTGCAGTTGAAGACTGTCCTATACGCTATTTGAATATATCACTAATCACACCTGCCATGATTCCCTATTTTCTTTGAGGGTATTACCATATTTAAGTATTATATAAATACATGTTCTTAGGATTACAATGTTTTCTTTTATAACTTTTTGTCTTTTTAGCGATCCTTGGCTCTCCTCCTAAGTGTTCTTGAAGATATTTAGGCATAATGCTATTATAAAGATTCTTTAGGAAAATAAAGAGTATTTGATAGCCATCGGGTGTAATTCCAACTATATGGCCCCCTTTGGGCACGCGGTCATCGGCATAATCCTACTATAGGCTTCTTTGGAAACATGTGGCAACCCCTTTAAAAAAGCCAATTATAGGCTCCCTCAGAAGTACGTGACAACTTCTCTAAAAAGGCCCACTATAATGTCTCTCTAGCAACCTCCCTAAAAAAACCTAGTGTAAATTTCCACAAGAGAATGTGACAACCTCTTTAAAAAAGCCCCCTAAAGGCTTTGTCAAGAGTATGTAGAAACTCCTCTACAAAAAACAACTAAAGGCCCTCCAAGGGATATGGTACTCACTCTAAACAAAGATCCACTATAGTGCTCTCTAGGAGGTACCTATGTAATTACAGGAAGCCTACCTTGAGTCCTCATGTAGAGGAAGGTGGAACACCTCAACAATTAAAAGAAAAAATGAAGAAAATTCTCTAAATCAAATGACTTAGTAAGTTGCTATACAATCATTATGAATCCTCTTAAGAGGCCCATGAGTATGGTCCTTTTCACCTTAATACTTGAACTTATATATCAATGGCCACACAACTTAAACATAAGATTAATTCTTCTACCTCGAAAAATTTCACCTTGCAAAAGGTGAACGACAAACACTAATGAAAGGTGACGGGGGCTTTACACCTCCCTAGAACAATTTTATTATGCATTACACTTGCAACTATGACAATTACTTAAAATTCAAAAGGTTAATAAAATGGCTTTGTAACTTTACCAAGCAATTTCTATATGTCCCTAAATGATCAATGAAGGCGCCTCACACTTGATAGGCTTGATCAAAGACTTATGCAAATAAAAAAAAATATACAAAGCTCCACATGTAAGGTTGCTTGGCAAATGCCTGAAAAAGGTGCTCACACAAGTGCATAGTGAGCATTCGAGTTGCGAACTTAGTGCTCATACCCGAAATGGGCAATCTCTATGGATGCCCATGAATGGTGTCTCATTGTCTAATACATCTTGATTCTCAAAGCATAAGTATATATGACCAATAGTCATTCAATTGGATAAGTATTTACACAAGAATGGAAAAGAAGAAGTAAAAAGAAAAACAAAAATTATTGAAACCAAATGAAAAAGGCAAAAGAAGTATCAAACCAACACTTGGCCTCCAAACACAAGTAGCAATACAGAAGAAAAAACGTGCCAAAATATTACTCAAACTGACTTGAAAAACCTAAATAATGTCAAATACTATACATAAACTCTACTCACCACCACATCTTTAAACAGAACATCTTTACTCATGTGGAATTACTTCTATTAGTTCCTTCACCATAGCATCTACCCTAGTTTTAGGACATTTCTCAAGCTCTCCAACATAAAGTTAACTTGGATAATGGGGTCTAACATCAACAAGTCTTCTCCGAGATACCATTAGGTCTCACTTAAAATACAATAACAACTCTAAAATGGTCTACTCATAGATAGCTATTGCCTCCACCTCTTCTATCTTAAAGAACTCACAAAACCCCTAAACTCCTTAACTATATCCTCACAAGTTGTATTCATAAATGTCCTTCCAGTAGAGGAACCTTGGAACTTCTCTCAACTTTTCAACTTCTTAGCGTATCATGCCTTCTGGTGCTTGTGCTCCATGAGTAACTTGATCAACTTTTCTTTTTTTTTGACTCCACTATCGACCCATTTTGGCAGCCTCTTCTTTAAGATGTTTCATTATTGCTATAGTTTCCTCTGCTTGATGAGACATCTGCTCTACTAAGTTCTATACCTGTACTCAAAAATGCAAGAGTATGCAAGAGTTAAAAATCCAAACAACATTGTGAAGAAAAAAAAAACAAAAAATGAGTTAAAGTAAAAATGATAAACACTTATTAAGGTAAAGTTTGTAGAGTCTATCTTAGTCAGAGGGAAGATGAGAATATTTCTAGCTTCCCATGGTCATACTTATTTACTATTCTCTATATGCAACCAATGCTATAGCAGTCTCATCCATGTCCCAATAGAAATCTACTCCACAACTCTACCGTAGGCTTTAGCAAAATGTCTTTTACCCTCACAAGCATGGAAAGGACAAGCAATTCATGGGCAAGTGGTAGATTTATGAGTGCACTTCTTAGTAGGCTTAAAAGGTAACACCTCAGGCTCGTCAATCATGAGAGGCATGCATAATGCTGGTGCTAGATAAGCATGAATCTCACTTGATTGTAAACCTTGGGGGCTTAAATGGCACCTACTTAGTAGCATTTTCCTATGATGTTGCTCTGCAATACGCCTCTCTTGCATCTTTTCTCTACCTTATGAGCATAAATCCTAGCAAAATCAATCTTTTTCCCTATCATGAAACGAAAGAAAAAATAAATTCAAAATACCAACATTGCATAGAAACATGAGAAAAAGAGCAAGAGAATACACGCAGGCAGAAATCAGAAAATAAAAAGTAAAATATGCTAAATACTAGCCAGAAACATCTAAGTGACACCAAATGAGGAGCTAAACAACTCTACTTCGGCAAAACTCATGCAAAGATTGTAATGACTAAACTCAAACAAATCAAAGAAAGAGAACTACTCCACTTGCGAGGGATGCCCCAACCTTCATCTCAAACAAAAAAATATCTATCCTTCTAAGGCAAGGGATGCAACCTACATAGAAATTTACTATTTGGTCTAGGAAAAAAATGGAAGAATAATTCATTTGGCACTCTTCACACCTCAAACAGAGTATGGTAACTATACAAAGATACTAGCAAGCCTAAATACCTTAAATGCTACTTGAACCCAAAAAAAGATGTGAAGAAATTAGCACAAATTAGCTCAAACACACACCATGCCTATATCCAACAAAAGATGGTCTAAAAGGAGTGAAAATGCACCAATGAAATAACTAATAAAGATAGCAAATTACTCCCCAGGAGTTCATGTTGTCTTGAGGAGAAAAAAGGATGAACTTGAACTCATCAGAAACATATATTCTATGCATCATGATATCTAAATCATTTAGCCTAAGTGAACACTTAATTTCCACTGCCCTAGCAAATATACTATCCATAATAGAAATGCCCTTAAATTCCTCATCAAAAAAACCCTCATCCTCATATACAAGATTGGATGATGAGGACAACTTGCTAGCTCTACCCATATTTTTAGATCTCTAAGACTTAGGGGTGTCATTTTGAATGAGTTAGGTGAATTTGGGTTGGGTTGAAACAAGGATATAAAATAAAAATACCAAATTTGAATCCAACTTAACCTGATGCTAAACTCAAAAGGCTCAAGCTTAATCCATAAAAGATCAAGTTATGCTTGGGTTGACGTGATTTTTATTCAGTTCATCCAGTAACTTGATAAACTTGACCTAACTGATAAGCCTAACCCTCCTAGTTTATATATTTCATTTTTTATACTTACAAACTCTAATTTGCATGTTTTAGACTTACATTAAAATTAATATTCAAATTCAAATTTTTAACCAATATCATCAATAATTAGATTCAATCAGTATTTGGATTAACATTAAAATTAATAATTAAGCATTATCAATATCAAATGATAAAGAACTCAAATCACTTAGCAAGCAATGTGTTGGTGGGGTTGTGTGGCGGTGATGGTTGTAGCAATAGTAGTGGTAGATTGGTGTTGGTGGCAATGGTGCCCAAAGTTTTACTTAGAAAGAGAGAACATATTTTTGCTTGGCTGAGAAGTTGGGTCCATTTGGATAATTAAATTTGAACTTGAGTATTGGCTTTTATTTTATAACTACAAATTTTGGCACACTTTGATGCCCGTGCTTAAATTTGGAATATAAAATAAATAGAGTATTTATTTATGTTCTTATATGTTATCATAATCTTTAATATTTTTAATATATTTATTTAAGTTTTATGATAAGTAAAAAGAAGAAAATGAAATAAAAGGAAAAAGAAATAATAGTAAACAATTAGAGAGAAAAATATAAGAAAAGAGAAAATAAAACTAACTTAGTAATTACGAAGTTTAAAATGTAATAATGAAGACATTGCAGGAAAATAAAAACATACCAAAAAAAACTAAGTGCTTTATATATAGTATATATTTTCCCAATTATTTTAAGGTGGCTCAGGTTGGAATAGGTCGGTTTATCGAGTTATTAGATTACTTGCTAGCTGTTTTCAGGTGTAGTGAATTGACCCAAAATCAACCTAACTTTATTTTTTCCTTTAGGTCAATTATATGCCCATTCGATTTGACCCAAATCCAAAAATATCAAACCCAAACATGATTTTTTGGGCAGATAATGATTGGTTTGTTGGGTTGAGTTGATTTAAATCTTGACACCCTTATTGAGAGACTTCAAAATTTTCTATGTTTGAACTAATAGCACATCCAATGAAAGATTGACAAACTTAGAATACACTGTGATACTATAAGGAGGATGATCCCTATAAACCAGAACCAAACCCAACCCCCCGACCACTTAAAGCAGTCGCCCTTACTCCATCGGTCGTCTACCGGCTGGCGGCGCCCTCGAGGCACCCGTCCTAAGTGCATAGCAAGCACCTATCCTTGGTTTCTTTCATAAAGAATTTTTATTTGCATTTTTTAGTATAACTAGAGCTCTCTATGGTGTAGTTCGCATAACTTGTTTTCTTTTTAATCTGTATAACTAATGGCTAAACTTGGATTTAGTGTGAATGGCTAATTCTTGCTCTAAATGCATGCAGACAGGTTGCCTTGGAATCAAATATGGAATTCACCCTACTGTTGGATGCTTGATGCTTAATTTCTAAAATACTTGTTACAAGTGAGAAAGTTAGGTTAATTAAAATTTCTAGATTTGTATATTAGTAAAAGTTGACTGACTATTGTGGTGACATAAACCTTTCTGAATATTATTTAAATGCTTGATCAGTGATCCTTTACTTCCAATTGACAGAAGAAATGTGACCAACTTTTATTGATGTATAGCTATTTGTCAAGAAAATTTCTCTCATAGTTTAACTAATATTTTTATAACTCTTGTTGCTTTTTCATCGCTCTTCTTTTACTTGTCAGTTATGGAATATATCATTTTGATGCTTATGCCTTTTAAAAGGTTTTGGGAACAAAATTTTTTTTTATGAAATATTTTTTAGTTATGAATATTTTTTGTTGTTAAAAATTATTTTTAGGAAAAAACATATTTTGTTGAATATAAAGTTTAGGCACGAAAAAGTTTGTTGGTAAAAAATATCTTCCGGCACAAAATACTCCATTGAGAACATATGGTTTTATGCACAAATATATTCATTCTATAAAAATGTCTTTGGGAACGAAACATTTTGTTGTTCAAAATTACATATTTTGCAAAATAATTTATTGTTCCAGTGCTTATTACATAATAGAATGATATTGAGGCTTTCTATATAATCATATCATTGACGTACACTTACATCGACTTTCCAATTTTATCTTTGAACATAAAGTTGACAAGTCTTTGGTAAGTTGCCCCAACATTTTTGAATCTAAAAGGCATGACCAAAAAGCAGTATAGCCCATTAGGAACAATAAAGGAAGTTTTATCCCTATCCTCGGTGATGCTGCAATGAGTTTGATGGTCCGAAACTCCAGTGGACTTAGATAATATTGGGCCTGAGATCTGCAACAAGAACAAACGTAAACTAGCCGAAGGTGCCC